>JAQGCB010001404.1:0-14615 GCA_034698835.1 Protaphorura tricampata
CCCCCCATCGAGGATTTGAACTCGGGACCTGGAGGAATGGAACAGTGCACTCGGCCATCTCACCACGACGGGACGTTCGAAGGAGGTACGAGTTTGGGTCCACTTCAACCACGAGCCCTTCCATCAGTACTGGAATTGTTGAAGGCTTCAGCGACATTTGGCTTGGGAGGAAGACTCGAAAAGAAATAGAATTCGGTGACCTCAGAAAGTGGATTGGTGATTGGTGATATTCGACATGCAGTTGATTTATTGTTGTAACGTTTCCAAATGCTTCCGTTAAATTACATTACCGTAAATGACTAAATAGAACCCCCGTGGTAACGCCGCATCACTGTACAGGTGTCATATGTCAATCTAACAGAGTGGTTGAGTGATCCATGAAAACTCTAGAGCCTTATCAATCCGGTTACATTTTGAACCTTGGTTTCTGCTCCATTGGCACCTCATTTGCATTTGGCCTAGGTCATAATGTAACCCTATCATCCTCTTTTTGAGATAGCCAGTGCCAATTGGTATCCTACTAGTAGTAGCTCAGATTTCATTGTAATTATCAGTGTAAAGTTATATTCATCGTTTTTAAATGAATTGTAAGTTTTCGGCCAGTTAAACTATGTATAAAATTCCTTGTACACTGTGGTTCATAACATCATAACTACCGGACACTTGCACAAAGTGCAATTTAATGAGTCATGCATAATTCAAGTGCGACGAAGATGTTCGAAATACGTAAATTGTTGGTTTTTTTCTCTTATTATTGGACATGGAGAGTTATTAAATGTTGCCAAAATATTTTGAGCGAAGAAACTGATGACTTAATGAGTTCATTCATTCATATGAGTTTGTACTTTTGAGATGTTATTTGAATTAAAAATAAAAATGATAAAGTTAGAAAAAAAATATACCTTCTGTGCATCTGTATGTGGTTTGGTCTTGGGAAAGGATAAAAGTTTAGACAGAAACTTTGCCGGATTATCCGGATCTAGTAGCGCACAAATTCATTTTATTCATAAATACATTGAAATTTATTTTCTGTATTTTTATATTCCAATCCTGTCAGTAGTCAGTAATGATATTAAAATATCCGTACTTTTCGGAACTCACTTCATGGGAACTACGTAATTATGGAAAATTCCATAGCTCAAGGAACAGGACGGAAATCGTTGTTATTGAGAAACATTGTAGTAAAGAAGTAACATTTATTAACCGAGATTTTTGTAGCATTATGAGCCAATATAATTAGCCAATATAGCCAATATTACTTACTGTCCAACGTATAGCTACAGAAAATATCATAATTAGACTGTAAGCTGTATCTATTTTCGTGGTGAATCAGGTCGGGTATACAAATATCGTTACAATTTATGTTCGAGATCATTACATAGTGCGTGCTTTATATTGCAAATGGATTTTTTATTTTAACAGTTTACGTTGGCATGTGCATGTGCAGCTACATTTAAACTGAGTTCTGGGTCCAAATAAACAATGTAAATGGTGTTCTTTCGATTGCTGGTGATCGAGACAAGTGAATTGCCAAGAATCTACTTCGATAATTGTTCCAATTTTCTCCACTATTTATTGTCGAATCGTTTGATTAGATGCAATAATGGCAAACGACGCAGAAAAAGACAAAGACAAGCATCATGATAAGCATCATGACAAAGATAAGCATCATGACAAGGACTAACATGATGAGAAGGATTCTGAATCTGAAAACATTATAACACTAAATAAATGAAGAAAGTATAAAATATAACGGCTTCTAATGACAAACCGGACAAAATATAGAAGAAATATACAAGTATGATTTGGAATTCCAACCTGAACATTCAGTACTCTGTAGTGCCTCATTTTTTTAAGTGGATGAAAGTAATGCATGCGTAATTTCTTCAGTCATAATTTGCACGATTTCGATTAGTTTACTTTAGTAACCTTTGACTCCTGTGGTATTTTGCATAAGACAATGAGATCACGCGTGCGATTTAGTGCGGGCCATGCTAACCATACTATTTCCGCTCACTTTAGTTAAGTCCAGGATACAAGCAAACAGGGGGTCAAATCTATTTCCCACACTGTGGATAAAGTGTAAAAATTTCAAATGAGAGCCCCAGACGGCTGGTCACCTTGATACGAGTAAGATTTTATTCGAATGAATTTGTATGTATTAGTGTAGAGAAAATTCTAACAAATAATTCAAATACATTCGTCACATCACAAAATACACGCGAAGAATTCCAAACAGGTTCAAACATGGTTCAGAAAAAATTCGCAACATAATTCATAATTTTGAAATTTTGATTTAATCGATAAGACAAGTTAATCCCCTTGCATGTTCATTCAGGCTGATGCATGAAAACCCACAATGGATGCCCTTATATTGCACACAATGAAGATGCGTGGGTTCTGAGAGTCTAGTAGGCGTGGAGTGAACAATTTGCAATTGTCAACGCGACTAATTGCCATTGGCATGCAACAGGTTATGAAAATCTACTCGTGCCCGTGCCGTATGGCTTCTACCGGTTACTAAATATTAAATGCATGCGTATTTGCACTTTTGATACTGATCAAATAAACTATGATAGAATTTGACTGACCACAACGCACAGTACAGTGTGCAATTGAATTATGGAGAAGGTGACCTTGGCGTCATTTTTGCACGGCCTATGGCCTTGGGCTAAATGATTTGTCATAAAGCTTCTTCGAGTAAGTACTACTTACTTCTGCCCACGAAATTATTACCATTAAGAAACTGACCTATTATGAGTCATGAGTTGGAGAAATTGGTCAAATGTATTCTAATTCTAGTACATGAGACTGAGACTAGAATTTTTCTACGACTCTACGAATAATTGCATTAATTTTGTAAAAAAAAAGTTGAGTCATCAGATGAGAGAACGAACAAAAAAGAAAGTAGATGAATTTTGTCTGATAGGTGAATGGAACAAAATATGTATTCTTTTGGCAACTATTCAGAGGTTAGGGCGTACACCAGCTTCCGTTCAATACTTTTGGGGTGGGTCTACAAAATAATATTTGCAATGGTTGAAGGAACAGGTTCCGGAATCATTTCCAGAGTACTTCCGTTCAATTGTTAGGGGAGAGGGGCTTTGGAAAAATTGCGATACCTGAAATTGCCAAATTGCCAATTTGAAGTTGGAAGATTTCGTGCTCATTATGCGTGTACTACTTACTAGAGCAGAAAATGTCCAAACAAGTGAAGATTTTTAAAACACCTCTGGATATTTTTAAGCGAATAATACTATAAACAAAATCGTTAGGTTTTTTAATGTTTTGTTGATTCGGTTCCAGTGTAGAAAAGTCTTGAAGAAGATCAAGATCAGGATTTGATAGCTTTTAGAGGACAGTAACCCCTCAGACAATAAATCATTTTGTTTTGTTTTATTCTCCATGCTTAAGCTTACCATGTAGGGAAAACTACACAAACTTCAATTAACTTTTGTTTAGCAAACTAAACTATGATTGACAGGGCATGCATAATAATTCTTTGACAATTAAAAATGATCAAACTTGAGTGGATTTATCTGTTATAGTCCATTGTTCACTGCTGCGACCTGGGACATTAGGATTTTTCATGTATTCGTAATTCAGATTTTAGTCTTGTTTCAAAATTTCAAAATATTTTCAGTCAGTCTAATTGTTGTTTTCAGATTAGGTCTGATTTGGCTTTCTGTCTTGAACGTGATCGAAAATCGAAACCCATGCATGTTTTCTTGTGTCTAAGAGTGCTGGTGAAGCACTTAAACAAGATATCATAGAAATTTTAAGCTCATTTAATATTTTGAAATCACAACAGAAATTATCAACACTATCTTCAAACCACAAATCAGTTCCCAAAGCCTAATCGACAAATACAACTGCTATTTCTCTTACCCATTATATCGCGACTGTTTGATCGTTCGTTCTTTCAATCGAATGTCAGAATTTAGAAAATCTATGATGCATTAAAATGAAAATAAAAAATTTCATGAATTCAGGTAGTGCACACGAGTGAACCTGAAAATAAGCAGATACTACAACATACACGCACAATGGCAATAAATGATTTTGACCTCAGGGTACATTCAATAATTAATAATTTTGAAAATAGTGGACCAATAACCCCTCCCTGAACAAGTTTAGCGTAATTTATACTACGCACTAGAATATTACACCCAAAGACAATACAGAAATGTTGATTTTGAGAACACATGTACCATGTAAGTATTAACCATTCCATGAGTACAAACTGACTACAAGGGAAGGGATATGACTGTACACTAAACTAAAATTCATCATACAGAATACAGACAGATACAACACAAATTTACTCCTCCAGAGGGTAAACATACAGACTACAGATTACATTATACAATTTTACATTACTCTACAGAATCCTCTTCCACAAATTGGTTTTATTCTTCAAGGCGCGAGAGATTCAAGAGAAAACATAATAATCCTACTGTACTACGGAGGAAGGGGTTAATTTTCTTTTTGAATTTTAATCTCCACAGAAGATCACTGTACTCGTCGGTCGAAGTTCGTTCGTTCATTCACTACCATTACCATTACCATAATTACTTGTTTACCATTCTAAAAAGTAAAAACTAATTTAAACCGTGCGAGTCAGCCAAGAAAACTAAAACTACCTATATATTTAAAATCCTTTGGGATCACGACTACATAAACTTTTTGAACTTCAGTCGTGCCGCAGTGCTGACACTTGACAGTGCAGTAGTGGTGTTACAAGAGTGAAGAAATTTATGCACAAGTTACATTATATTTACATTACATTACAGCAATTTTCCCAAAAAACAATTGATTTCTGTTCATGAACCCCTTGAGAGAGTACTCGTGGTAAAATTTCCAGAATAATATAATAAATAATGCAATACACTACGAAAGTGATGCTCATATTTTTGTTGTTCATGCATACAAATTCTAATCCCAAGGTTTTATTATCATCAACAATCTGACACATTAGTATTCGTTATCACTATCAGTGAGAGTACGATAGGATACTCGGACGAACTGTGTATGCACTTGAATAATAACATCAAAAAATTCCTATTGAATTTGGAGTGTTTTTTTCGGTCTTGATGAAACAACGACGTGTTTGTGAATTGCGACTAGTAGTGTGAAAATGATTAGTACGTAATCACGAAAAAAATCCTTATTAATTTGCTATAAAAATTCAAGGTATCATTTATAGAGATACAATGGACATGAAAACATTGAACACATTACATGTGTGTGAATTGAATTCAATTGAAGTGGATTTGGATTGACTGATATTTGTGATAATATTCATGTGCTCATTTTATTTTGGTCATCATTATGTCAATTGACGACTATCCAGATAGTCCATGCAGTGAGTATGAAGTTGTGAATACGAAAGACAGTATTATTCTTGTTGATCCAAATCGTAGGAAAAAGTTCAACTATTGTTCAAAAACTTGTGAGCGTGTACAAAAATTTTGGGGTATAAAATATTTTTTCCCAGAAAGAAATTATACTACGAATGGTGAATTAACACCTGCACTAGACATGAAGTTAAAACAAAGATGTATTTTGATCACATTCATGATCGTATCAGTTTTAGTTCTATTTGTACTGTTAGGAATTAGTGTTGGGTTAAGTCCAGCCAGTAGTCATTTGTCTCATCAACTTGGAATTACAATTAATGTTGAAGAATTGACAGAGAGGTCAAAATGCCCAGCTTGTTTTGGAGTCAATTTATGTCCAGATATTGTGTCTGGAAAAGTTGAGTTGAATGATTGGAATAAATTTAAATTGAGTAAACTTGTGAACTCAAAAAATGTATTTTATGCTACTTGGGATGGACGTGGGGGTGAGAAACAGGTAAAAAATATTTTTATGCCAAAAAAAATCATGCCATTCTTTCAAGAATTTAATTTCTGAAATATTTTTAATATTTTTTACAGATTGTTCTGAAAAAATTGGCACATGATCATGAACTAGACAAATTGGACCGTGCTATTTGTGATAGGCATGGGAAAGATGAATCATGTCAGGCTTCCGACTCTATTGTACCACTGATCGCTCAATATTCTCACACACCTGGCGATGACGAACCAATCATTTTACATGGAGAGAAAATCGGCAAAGGTTCAGACATTCTTCTTTGTCCGTCTCACAGAAAGATGGACTTTTTAATTCAAGCAGCCACAAAATTTTCAAAAGGATTACATCGAACTACAGTTTTAGCCAATGTTCTTACAACACTCCTAATAAATCCAGAACCTCTCCTGTTACAGGTAAGGTTAATATAACTTAGGAATTTTGCCATGAAATTGGGTTGAAAATTTTGATTTAAACGAATCTAAAAAAACTTGGCTATACAGTGTGGACAGTACAGTCGAATTTAAATTGCCTTTAAAGTTTTGTTATAAATAAACAATACAAAGTTAGCGTATCAGTTCCATCGTCTCTGGATTTGTCTAGCCGTATGCGTATGTGATGACATTAGTTTTTTAAAAATTTATCCCAAAAGTCAAAATTAAGTCTAGTATTCGTTAAAGATTAATTTAATTAGTTATTTTACCACGCACAGTCCAACTGTCCAACTTCGTCTTCATTAGGAAAGCAATATATATTATTCTGCAAGATCAGTAGGATAACAATATTGTTTGTATCTATTTTCTGTTCAAAAGAACGACACTCGGTCTACAGTAAATGTCAACTATGTAGTAGGAGGATTTCCGTAAAAGAAATCACATATCCGATTTTTTTTCGGTTTTAGTTTGCTTGTATTTTTCATTAAATACACGTGAAAGGACAAAATTATTGTGGGAGGATGGTAGATAGATTTAATTAAACTGTTCTATTTTCCACCCTATGTATGTGTAGGCATTTCCAGCCAAAGACGGTTGGCCATTCCCAAAATATTATGGAGCTTGTGGGCGTGTGATTGCAGAGGAATATGTTGGACGGAGGCTCACACTCTTCTACGATGAACCATTTTTAATCCGTGCTCAAATTGCAAAACAACTTTTAGAGATGGGAAATAAATTTAGTGAGAATCCAAGCAATTTCATTCTATACCTCACAGACATTTCTCCAGATAATTTTGCTGTGGATGAGACAACGAATCAAGTCAAAATCGTAGACTTGGAAAATATTATTATGGTGGACAAGGAAATTGTGATTCGAAGTAAGGAGAAGGAGAGCAAGCAGGATATCAAATCAATTCCCAAATATTTTCATTAAGTTCTATTCGAATTATTGACATATTTTTTCTACTCAGGTAAAGTCAAGGACGCTAATCAACTTCACGTGTCCGAGTCAGTTCTTTGTGATCCGAATGAAAATGCGGAGAAAATGTGTTTTGGATTTTCTCCGAATGATTTATGCCAAAGACCTGTCAGTGATCATAATTATTATGCGATTTGCTCGGTAAGTCCATCGAATTTGGAGTAATATATACAAATAGTACGCAAATTTCTGATTCAATAATTTGTCTCCTTGCTGATTTCAGGGTTTATTGGCACCCGCTGCCCTATCGGATCAATTTCCTGACGGTCTACTACATTCTTTACCAGAAGACTTTAAAACAGATCCAAAGCTTTCAAATTTTGCAGAGATTCTTCAAAAATGCAATGATCCAAAATCTTCAAGCCAAAGTTCACATCATTTAACTAGAATAGAGGCAGCTCAAACCTTGATAAAATTATTGGGAGATTATTTGAAAACTAGGAGTAGTAAATGAGCCATTAGACTTTTGAAGGATGTGACGCGAAGTGATGTGACTCATTTTAAATGTGTGTCACCAAATGTGAACAGTAATTATGCTCAGACTACTAATTAGTTCTAATTAGTTTTTGGTTGGATTTGGTTTTGTATTGTGTCATAATGATATATATACTATTATTTATGTTTTTGTCAGTGTTTTTATCAGTCGGGACTCATGCATTTGAATTTGACCCAATTTGATTGTACAGAAGTAAATGTGTACATTAGATTTACATAAGAAAATTTAAACTCTTTAAAATCAACCCGGACAAATGAAATGACAATCCCAAAGAAATAAACTAAAAACCAGAAAGTATTTATTAATGTTTAAGGACGAATCTTCTAGTTAAGTTAATCAAAGTGAAATAGTCGAGGGGTGCAAATGCAAATCCCGCTTGCTTTATAGCCAGTGCCAATTGGTATCCTACTAGTAGTAGCTCAGATTTCACTGTAATTATCAGTGTAAAGTTGTATTCATCGATTTTAAATGAAATGTAAGTTTTCGGCCAGTTAAACTATAAAATTCCTTGTACACTGCACTGTGGTTCATAACATAACATCATAACTACCGGACACTTGCACAATGTGCAATTTGACAAAGAGTCATGCATAATTCTAATTCTAGTGCAACGAAGAAATTCTAAATAAGTAAATTGTTGGGTTTTTTTCTCTTATTGGACATGGAGGGCTATGAAATATTGCCAAAAGATTTTGAACAAAAAAACTGATGACTTAATGAGTTCATTCATTCATTATGTGTTTGTACTTTTGAGATGTTATTTGAATTAAAAATAAAAATGATAAAGTTAGAAAAAAAAATATACCTTCTGTGCATCTGTATGTGATTTGGTCTTGCGACAGGATAAAAGTTTAGACAGAAACTTTGCAGGATTATCCGGATCTAGTAATAAACATAATCATTTTATTCATAAATTCATTGAAAATTATTTTCTGTATTTTTCTATTCCAATCCTGTCAGTAGTCAGTACGGATATTAAAATATCCGTACTTTTCGGAACTCACTCCCGGCTATTACCTAATTACGGAAAATTTCCGAGCTCAAGGAACAGGACGGAAATCGTTGTTATTGAGAAACATTTATTAACCGAGATTTTTGCAGCATTATGAGCCAACATAATTAGCCAATATAGCCAATATTACTTACTGGCCGACGTATAGCTACAGAAAATATCACAATCAGACTGTAAGCTGAGTCTATTTTCGTGATGAATCAGGCAGGGTAAACACATATCGTTACAATTTATGTTCGAGATCATTACATAATGCTTTATATTGCGAGTGGATGTTCTGTGTACGTTGGCATGAGCATATGCAGCTACATTTAAACTGAGTTCTGGGTCCAAATAAACAATGTAAATGGTGTTCTTTCGATTGTAAGTACTGGTGAGCGAGACAAGGGAATTTCCAAGAATTTACTTCGATAATTGTTTCAATTTTCTCCACTATATTGTCGAATTTGACATTTTGATTAGATGCAATAATGGCAAACGACGCAGAAAAAGACAAGCATCACGACAAGGAAAAGCATCATGATAAGGATAAGCATCATGACCATCATCAGGATAAACATGATGAGAAGGATAAGCACAAAGACACAGATAAAGACAAACATAAGAAGAAAGATGAAGATGGTGACAAGGGACATGAAGACAAAGACAAAAACAAAGATAAGGATAAAAAGAAAGACAAAGATAAGAAGGACAAGGACAAGGACGATAAAAAAGACAAAGATAAGGATAAGAAAAAAGACAAAGATAAGAGCAAAGATAAGGACGATAAAAAAGACAAGGACAAGAAGAAAGGCAAAGACAAAGATGACAAGGGAAAAGGTACGTATTTAAATATTTGATCTGTGTAAAGAATAGGGTCTTATCGGAAGGAGGCGGTTAGATCAATTTGCAGACTTTTGGATATGTTGTAGCCCTTGACCTCCAGAACAAATTTTGTGAAGGAACCATCTCAAAAATCCTAACTAAACAGGAGAAGGCTTTGCATGCTCGGTTTAGGGCTCCATGTTGTATTATGTTTCGATTAGTGCAGAATAATCTCTAGTAATTATTTTAATTTTTAAGGTAAACGTAAGGACTCGAAATCAAAAGGCAAAGGAAAATCAGGAAAGAAGGACGGAAAGGATAAAAAAGGTGACAAGAAAAAAGGAAAGAAGACCCAACCAGTAGTCGTGGACGAACATCCTCAATTAAAATTTAACCCAAGGTTATATAAAGCCTTCAGACCCCTACGACACATTCTAATCTGGTTCGGAAGATACCCATTCCAAAAAAAGACTAATTCTGACACCAGTATAACCTTTACCAGTCATAATAAATCTGTTGGAAAATGGTACTTTATCGGTGTGACCGTTTTCACACTCTACGTATTAATTACTGGAACCTTTGACATATTCGGCGTGAGTATTAGTCGCCTTCGGAGAGGAAATAGCAGTTCTTCTGGCGGACTCCGTAGGATTGGGATTGATGAGTCAAATCATCATTTGTTTGAGAAAGCTCTGTTAGAAAGACATTACATTATTTTAATTGTCATCTTCGTGGCTATGATCCACAATGTAATTGTTGGCGTCGTCGTTCATTGGAAACGGAATTACATAGCCACTTATATGGGGCTTTGGACACGGTAAGTGGGGAAAATAATTTATAGAAATTACAGTAATTGCCTAGAAACATTTTTTTTGAACGCAGAGCGGTGCTTACAATGCATATGGACCTTGGGAGAGGACTTACTGGTTACTGCTTTGGAATATCTGTCATTTTCTTCGTCCTAATTTTCAGTCTGGTAGCCTTGTCAGTCTTAAATATCGGTAATGATCTTGGTGTATTCCAAGACGAAAATTATACACGTAGTAATTTTTAATTAATTAATTATTTTTTGTCAGGACCAACCACAAGGGGCGCCCCAGCCCTCTTGGCTCTTCTAATGTTTCGAATTTTTGAACCTGATCTGTTGAGTCAAGTGGAGAGTGAAGTAACTGTTAGAAGCTTCGAGGCATATTTGATTTTTGGTGGAATTGTCATCCTATTTGTTTTCGCAGCCTCCAAAGCCTACGTCTTATTTTTCTTGGCCCATTGTAAACTACTAAGGAATGCTTTTGGGACTTGGAATGGACGTATTTATGCAGCAGTTTTAAGGGGAGGAGATTTTGCTCAAAGTCAAGAGGGACGGACGACTTACAAGATTCTCTATAAGGTTGACCGTTATAATAGTTGTTCGTATTAGTCATCTTAAGTGGCAGGAATATAAAGATTATGGGTTTTTTGATCGCACCAAATATTTCTAGGACCATTGCCTGCTCTTGGATCTCATGGAAGGGACAAATGTTGTATTTTCAAAAATCATTGAATCGTACTATGGACTTCAGGTTGGTTTATTTATGGCAAGTGAACTCCAAATAGCAAATTTTACACAAGTCAGCTCAGCACTGGAAAATCTCACATTAAAATATATCTTCTCTTCTCAGCTATCAAAAAATGCGACAAATACATTTTATTTTTAAATTTTAGATCTTCAGTCTTTGCTTTGAGATATATTTTGTTCTGAGGACTATTACAAGCGGAGATAGCCAGGTTGATGCAGTGAAAGAACGATATTTTATCCGCCAGTATGACTTTGCTCCAGGTCTTATTATTTTGACAATGAATTTGTGGATTATTTGGACGATTAGCACTATAGCCGCAGAGGTGATTCTTACGTAGTTAAATATATGAATGTGTGTGGATGCACGAAATGGTCGGACTACATAATTAAAAAATTTGTATTCGAAAGGTCGGAGAGGAAGCGATCGCTGGTTTGGAGGTCCTTCGAAGGAAAACAATGTTAGGACGCAAAACTGATGAGGAACTTTATTTCATGCTCAGCATGTACTCAAGTTACACAGCCTATGCAAAACTTGAGGTTTGAATTTTAAGAAATTGTCGATTTGACAATAGTATATTCGACCCCATGATTCTAATATTTTTGGTATCGATATCGATACTTTGACATTTCACCGTGCGTACGTACACTTTCACCAAAGTTATGAAATGAACTAATCAGTTTGTATATTGAAGATTTGCGGTGCTGGGTATTTCTACCTGAATAAGGAATTCATAATTGGGATAATTGGGACGATCGCCTCTTACTTCATTATCATTTACCAATTTCAACCCACATTGGATTACTATACTGAAGACAAGGGTGAACGAGAGCTGATTGGAAAGTTTCTCTCACAGTTGGAAGGGCTGTTAAATTGTCATTGGGACTTGAATTGTACGGACACGACATGATAGACAGAAAATCTCCCTGGTAGTTTGTAAGGAAATAAGCCAGAGCAGAACAGATACGGATTTAAAATAGTTACAATTAATTTAAGTAATGCACTTTGATTTTATTTCATTCTTTTCAAGCTGCGACACACAAATACGTATATTATTGGGTCGTAAATAAAGAGGACGAGTGTGTTGAATTTTGTAGGGTAATTTTGTGTTCATCATCAACATGAAATCTGTGCAGGTCGTGCACGTGCCTGACTAGCATTCAATTCCAAGGTTCCAACCTGAAATCCAAGAACAAGAGATTAAAAGTTAATATGATTTTCACTTACCTAGACATTTTGACAAGGAACTACCCGTGCATGTTAAAATTTAATGTTGTCAGGATTCTCTAACTGTGTTTCACGAATTTACAAACATAACGATAATATTTATGTAGATTTTTTAAAATACCTTTCTCTTCAGAGTGGTAAAAGACTCCTGGCATGAGGCAAATGGAGTCTTCTTTGTACTCTGTGTAAGACATCATATCGTTGACAAAGTAAGCGTCTTTTTGACAGTGACGATAATACGATACTTTGATGGAACAAGGATCCATTATCCCATTGTAGCTCAGAGTCAGCAAAATCAAGTAAAGTGAAGCGGCGCAACCAATGTGAGGTAGAATGGAAAGAATTGATCTGAAATTGTTATTTTTTTTCAAAATAATATTTATAAATCTTGTAGTCTGTGAGGTTCCCAAAATTGGTATTCTCGATCGAACTACTACCGTTGCGTAAATAAATTACCGCTTTTATTTGTGGTACCTGTAAATCTGATTCAAAACAGATGACTGTTTTGGAATTCTTGGGACGACTTGGGATTTCTGAGTACTGCCAATGATAGTAGATTGGTGTAAATTCCCAAATTGTGGAAGTTTCAATTCTGTCATTGTACTCTTTGCGTGTTTTAAGGCCGCCTTTTTGAGTTCCTCCATATTTACCTCAAAGCTTCACAATTTTGCCCACTTTTATGCTCAAATTTTATTTCTAAATACTCCGCCTGTGATATTTTTTCTTCAATTTTCATTATGTCGGTCGGACTTTGTTGCTGACACACGATTGGTTTTATTGTCAAGGCGAATCCAGAGAAATTCGATAAAAAATGCATGGATAATTTCAGTAAAATTGATTCAGTACAAACAAATTGATGATGTTCATATGCTCTAGTAACATGTCTGGTCAAATCTAATGAATGCTACAGAAAAAATATTAACTCTGAGCTAAATTTAATCAGCCGTTATAAAATGAATCGGTCAAAGGTTCTTGACTCATTCAATTGTTTTTGTCTTAATTGTGTATTCATAAATGTGTGCGTGGATAGAAATTGCAAAATTCTTTGTGTTGTTTTCTTCGAGCGACGAATTCTTACATAATCCAACAATATGATGTAAGCATTAGACAATACAACAAGTGCGAATAGAGAATAGTAAAAGTCTAAAAATAATTTTAATTAATTGTGGAATCTTTCGTAAAAGAAATTGCGCAAAAAAAAGCCCGTGTTCGATGCAGACGCTGAAAATGAAACTTTTCTATAGAGTTATTTCACAAGTCGTTTCAGTTTCGCTTTCGCTGAAAAAATATATATTTGTTTTGTGGAATATTAAGCAACATGAAATTAGCATCGGAGAAGTAGGGTGAAACGCCTCATTGCTACGCAGCGCACTTTTAGACTTTCAGATGAACCTAATTTAACATAGACTAATCCACTTTCTTATTTTCACTATTCTGGGAGAGAGATTTCGTCAATATAATAAAAACACGTGTGGTTACACTTAACACCACTTGCGCTTCACTTTTTCATGCCAATAACATGCCGAAAGTCAGACGGATGAGTAGTTAGAATTATAGTATATAGAACCAAGGAGGGTCAACCAGGTCATTCGTTATTACGTTAAAAACGAATTACCTGGTTGACCCTCCTTGTATAAAACTAGCTCTAAAGATACATCAAAGCGAATGACAAGTGATGGTCCAGTGGGTATCAAAATTTCATAAAAATAAAGTCTGATTCATTCATTCTTTAAAAAATTTAATATATTCAAGTATTAATTATTAAATGAACATGCAGATTTTACTTGTTCTATTCTTGGGGCCAAAACAAACTCACTCGAATCTGTAATTAAATTCGGTTAGGCACACCTGTTGTGTTGTGAGCGAAGGGATTTGACTACGGCTTAATTAGAACAGACGGGACTAGAGAATTCAATCGATCACATACTCGTACTATCAATTGGGTTGTATTTTAGCGCACGGCAGAATAGACACAATTCACGGCAGAATAAACACAATTCACGGGAGAAAATACAATCGCACGGCATAAAATACAATCGCACGGCAGAAAATACAAATGCACGGGAGAAAATTCAATTGCACCGGAGAAAATACAACTGCACGGGAGAAAATACAAATGGACGACTGAAAATACAATTGCACGGGAAAAATACAAATGCACGGGAGAAAATCCAAATGCACGGGAGAAAATCCAAATGCACTGCAGAAAATACAATCGCACGGCAGAAAATACAATTGCACGGGAAAAAATACA
>JAQGCB010001405.1:0-14615 GCA_034698835.1 Protaphorura tricampata
CTTATTAAAACTTACTCGTGAGCACAGTATAAGGACCAATGATAACTCCAGAAGTCCAATCTCCGTATTTACCACCAGAGTATTTATTCTTCAGATATATTACTGCTGACCATGGGGTTTTTGTTCTCGAGTCTCCGAGGGTATCTTCCGTGTCAACCAAAGCACAATCTGGATCTGTAAAATATTCAGAGTGCCGAGGATATACATATGTGTATTTGTATTAATTTTTAGTATATGCTGTAAAGAATCGATATTACATAATTTACTCACATATTTGGCATTTGACGACTTGTAAAAATGAAACTAGTAGAACTGAAAATAAAATTGAGGTTTTGATTGAGCACTCCATGTTGAACTAAATATTTCTGGAACTACAACCAAATTTTGCCAAAAGTTAGTACGCAGTTAGCACTGCGTGTTCAATGTAAATTTTTATCAGACTAAAATTACTTTATTGTGTTTGATTTTATTATTTCACAATTGAAGCTCACGACATCGAACTTCTGAATAAAGAATGACACGCAACCATAGTCCACACTCATCCACAGTACAGGTAAGGTGACATTCAATTTTAGCTGTTCATTGCACCGAATATCAGTACATTGATTCAATCTTAAAGCTGGAATTATTCATAAAACCGGTTCTACTTGTTTACAATTATTCTTTCTTTGACGAGTCTTTAGATTCTAACGAGTATATTCTCTGGAAGTTTGAAAATAAAATTAGAGCAGGGCAGGGCGTCGTAGAATAGTGGTACAGATCCGGTCGTGCCTGTGCTGGCCGTTCTAGCCGTTCAGGCCGTTCAACCTAGGGAGGGGTTCGATTCCCCAGCCTTGCGTGCAGAGAAAGTTTATTTGAAAGCAACATTTCGCCTAAAAATAAAATAATTGACAGCCAAGTCTTTGTATGTATATCATGTAATATTTTTTTAATAAAACCCACACATCCGTAAACATCATACAACACATTCAACTTAATTTATAAAAAAATACAAATGCTCCATTAACTACCATCGCGTACTATTACCAATTTTTTAGACAATATACTAAATCAAGTTTAAAATATAAGTTGTTGTTATAAAACCATAATAAAATATGTAGTATGTACAAAATGCGTCATTTTATGTAGTTAGTAGTTGTAGTTTCAAGTAATAAGGTAAAAGGCGGACCAAATGGTTTGTTTTTAGTGTACTTTCGTGATATGGCTATTTCAAATTTGTATTCCGTTCTTATTCAACACGTTTTCTGAACAGGGAACCAGGCTTCCTTTGTGATTTCAGTCGATTCAGGATAGACGCCGCTGTTGTAGACGCATGATCATCAACAATTTCTCCATTATGATCTGGCGTTTCCTCTGATTCACTCACAATCGTAGAAACCTATGGATAATAATTTATCAAATTAAGACGCGAATTTAGTAAAACCTCGGTACAGCGAACTTTCAAAAAAGGCGTGGCTAAAAATTACAGTTATTACAGTTAATAAAAGCCGTTGTTAAGTATTTAAAAATATACGCATTTATTTTGTAAAATTTACCTGAACGATGGTACCCTTCGGTAGGGCTTCTACTTGTTCCTGCCCATTATCAGCGGTATCTTCATGTTCTTCAGGATGGGCTGAAGGCGCAGTCGTTGGGGTTTGCGCGAGTTTCTTCCGATTCAAAATCCCATTAAGTCGACTTGGTTTTCGAGCAGCGGTTGTCACTTCCGGGGCGGCAGTGGTGGGAAGTGCGGCTGGTTTACCAGGTCGGGGTCGAAGGCGACCTAGAATTTAAGGGTAACGATTGTATGGGTATGCTGACAAAAATTAGTCAGAAATGGCTGACCACCGTCTCAAGAATTGCGGACTTACCGAGTGCAGCAGCGCTTCCTCGTTTTGGAAGCTGGGTTGGCTCTACAGGACTCTCGACAACAGTGGTACTTTGTGATACCGTAACTTTTTGTGGGACAGCTGCAGGTGGTGCTACTGGACTAGCCACATCAACCTGTTCCGAGATTGCGGTCGGAACTTGTTCTACTGCTCCTTCAGCATTTTCTTGGGCGAAAACTTGGGCTGGTTCGGCTGCTTCAGTCGTAGTGGTCGTCGTCTTTCTAAGTCTCAATGGGCGCCCGATAATTGGGCCAGTTCCTCCTGCTCCTGCAGTTGGACGATTTCGTGGAAGTTTTCCACCGGGTCTTCGTTTTGGCTCAGACTCGGCTTGAGGATAAACAGAAATCCAATTCAATATACATTCAAATAAGTTCTAATTCATTTCGTATAATATTTTCAAATCCTACCAGGTGCGGGTGCAGCTTCAGATGGTGCTGGGGCGTCCGCGCCCTCTACAACTTGTGGGGCTGCTGATGACGTTGGTCTCCTACGATTTTGTCCAAAACCGCCGCCGGGCCTTACTCTCTTTGGAGGTGATGACGGGGTTGGTTGCTCGACAGCACTTTGGCTTGGAACTTGGGCTGGTGCGTTTTCAGGGTTCTAAATAAATTCGAAGCATCGATTATTATCAGAATTTCGTACGTAATTTATATGTTGTCAGTTTCGAGTCGATCATCCAATAACGTTTGTCACATTGTACACATGCCCAATTTTCTACCTCAGTTGTTGTCGAGGTGGAGCTAGGGCGTGTTCTTCCAGAGAAACGATGTCTTCCAGCTCCAGGTTGTCGGAGTGCTGGGGCTTGCGAGCTTGGGACTTGGGCTGGTTGTTCTTCTGCAGGTTGTGCTCCCTCTTGCGTGGACGCCACTGAGGCCGCAACGGGAACTTCCGCCGCTGGTGTAAATGTTCTCCTTCTGCCGCCGAATCTGTTGGGGCTCTGCAATGACGTAAGGGCATCAAAGTTAATTTCACCAATCAAATTTTTAATTATTCATTTCGAATTTGTGTTTACCGATGGTCGTGCCGCCGGAGCTTCGGTGGTACTAGATGTTCCTTGTGTTGGACGCTGTCTTCCACGGAATCCTCGATTTCGTTTTCCGCCAAAATGTTCCTCAGTTGGTGCGTTAGCGTCAGAGGTTGAAGAGAGCTCTGTGGTCGAGGATGAGACATGGGATGGTGGAATGAATGCTGTGATTGTTGTCGCTTCGCTCAATAAATGCTCATCTGGAACTTGGGTAGTGCCCTCTGAGGAACTGATGAATCCTCCAGCAAATTTCGGTGGAGTTCCTAGTAAAATCATAACAATAGAAAAGTTAAAGTGAAATGTATTTGTATTGTCATGTGATAAAATACACACATTATTTGACATTCGCTCGCAGTAAGCTAATCACTTACCTTTGTAAACTGGAGCACTATCTGTTTTCCTATTTGGAATTCTTGTATTGATCGCAAGTTGATGGAGTCTAGTCAAGGCATACAAATCATTGATGGATTTTGTTCTAGCAAAATTATCCTTGGCCTTTCTGTCATCGGACTCAATGCTATTTGGTTGCAGAGTACTCAATTGTGGTGGCGTGACCTCAACGATGGCGTTGGATGGCGCAGAGTCCGCAAGACTATTCCCTACTTCACCTGATGCGGATGAACTTGTTGGTTGAATTCTTGGTGGGAATCTTGTTCTGGATGAAGGTCTCGGTTGATCTTCTGCTGGAACAATCAATTGAGGCTTAGATTTTGGTGTTGAAAGTTTCTGGGATTGTAATTTTTCTGTCACTGGTTCTTCAACTTGTGGTTGTTGTGGAACAGGACGACGGGTTGGAGTGCGTCTGGAAGTTTCCTTGTAATTTGGAGTCCGACGTGGTGGTTCATCGGATTGAGTTGAGGATGGTGATGGTACGGGTGGAGCCTCAGTGATGCTTTGAACTGGGGCTGCAAATTTATTACTTGGTTTGGATGAATCAAAACGATCCTTGGGTCTGAATCTTGATCCAGCTTGACGACTGGCTGGAAGTTCACTTGTGGTTGAAGGTTCAGCCGTTGTTGTTGTTGTCGTCGTTGTGGTTGGTGCTGCCACTGTGGTTGTTGGTACAAGACCAGATTGTTTAAGAAGAACTGGGCGATTTCCAGCTGGTTTCTGGATTTTAACTGGTTCTGGAATTTCCGTAGTTGGTTCTTGTGGAACGAATCTGTTGTCTTGAGTCGTGGTTGTGGTGGTTGCGGGTGTACCTCGTTGAGGGCCTCGTGAGGCAGGGGCAGGGGGTGGTATCTCGTAGTCAGATTCTGGAAGGGTTTTGGATTCCCGAGATCTCTCAAGGGCATTATCTTGGGAAGATAATTCTATTGGAAAAATTATTCACAAATTAAACACCAAATTTTTTTAAAACCGTATCTCGACTCGACTGGTCCAATTTTAGTAAACTCATTCATTCATTCACATCAATTAGAAAGCCATGCCGTCAAAATTTTTGGGGTTTCCAAATTGTATTATTAGAGTAATTAGCGTTACAAAGGATAGGATCTTGTAAATTTTGCTTCTACGTGATTTGTCGAAAATTTTAAAAGCAAGGGGTACTCATTAAAGCTTTAGCGAAAAACGGCGCAAATAATTGCTGCGAATTGGGAAATGTGCTACCCAAGCGTGGAAAACCAGTTCCGAAAGTGAAAAATCGGTAAATCCGATTGTGCCGCCAAACACTTGTCTTATTTTGTGCAAAAATCGCCCACTTAGGCCAATGAGCCTTAAACTTACTAGATGTCTGGATTTTCTCGGCCGCGAAACTGTCCACAACCCTTGAACTCTCTGGTTCAATTTTTGGAGGGACAGTTGTTGGGGCGACATTTGAAGTCGGGGCATCACTTGGAAGCTTTGTCGTGGACGTGGACGTGGAATTGTCATCATCATCATCATCGTAATAATAATAAATGTACTCATACTCATAATCCTTTCCAGATGACGCTGGTCTCACATTAACTCTGGCAGGTGTATTACTCTCAGCAGTGGCCAAATGTGATGGTGAGTCTTCAAAATCAGGGAATTGTCCTTTACGATGAAATGAGTCTGCGAGTAAATTTTCCTTTTCACTGAATTCAGCTGGAAGAATATCATTTTGGATTGTGGTGGCGAGAACTGGAGATGGCGTCGTTGTCGATGTCGTTGTTGTAGTCGTCGTCGTGGTTGTAGCAAATGTTGGTGGTATCGTGGGTCGATTCGTGTCATCATCAGAGACAACCCTGAGTGGTATGAATGTTCGCCAATCATTGAGTTCAATTGGTTTGTTTTTAGGATTAGGAATAATTCGATCAGGGACAGAAAATTGTGCTCTTTCTTCTCTTTCAGGGGCTGATGGGATAAAATTCGGTTCAACTGGTGGGGATGGTCCGAGTGGTGCTGGTGGGATTTCTTCCTCCGACTCATAAACTCTTTCAGTCGTTCCAATTATTTCATCTCCGTATTCATCAACATTAGGGTTTGTTGTTATCTCTGCAATCATAGCCATGAAATTTCATGTAATAGGGCTAGGAATAATTCAGGGGTACGGCAAGTACTTTGCGGTACGCTGAAGAAAAATTTACCACGTGGTCTAATGATCTGGGATGGGCAAAATGCCACTATAAAGCAAATTTTGCTGGGATATACTAGTACGCAGGGTAAATTTTCTAAATATGGGGTAACTTAAAGCAAACAAAACTAAACTAAAGGAGATCTCGTCTAAAAAGCCTATTCAGCACAAAATCTACGTAGAATGATAACTCGTAGTATCTGAAACTGTTGGAAGGTAGCTTGGTCGTGTGAATTTTTGCATCCTCTGCATCCATTATTTTTCAGCATGAATTTTGAATTATAAATGGTAAGGCCCATTAAATTTTGATATCGCTATCGCCATGTCTGTCTGTAATTTGTAATTCTACCACATACATTTTTATGGGTCCTAGACGTCTGGCAAAAACAAATACGACATCGCCGTATATTTTACGCTTCCTCATTGGAGATTAGATTACGATTGCGCGATTTGCACCAATACTTGATTGTTGAGTGTATTATTATTGAGTTATGATAATAATGATAAGAGCGTCAGTCCTAATAAGGGATGTTAACTAGAGTGAGGTAATTTATACTTTACGCAACATTTTCAGAGCAAGGAACACAACACAAGGCAGTCGCAGTTTGTAAAAAGTAATATGTGGTACATTGTACATGTAGATTACAAGAACCAAATAAATTTTTTCTGAAGTACTGTATTATCTTAAGACAATGAGCCGCCGTCAGTGTATGATAGTGTGAACAGTGTGAACACACCGAACATATTGACACAAGAAAAAGTAAATATAATAATGTAAATATAAAGTGGGGCAAATCTTTTAAACCCGAACCAAACATCTTTGTTTACACTGCAATGCGTACACATCCTTCAGACATTTATACCCATGCCAGACAGACACACGCATGCACGAGAAGTAAACATATGTATCGTAATGCATGCTTGAATTAATTCTTTAAAAGAATTTAAGATTTTTTATGTGCCATATATTTTAAGAGTAGCATGCAGCATGTTTGGTCCTCTATTTTGTTCCTTGATTCCTATCATGCTTGTTTCGTTAGTAAAACCTACAGAATATCGTCCGTCGCCTGCTATTTGATAGATATGCTCAAAATAAATCATCAAAATTCTATAGGGTTCGCCGAATATTTCGTGTAAAATTAAATGATACGATTTTGTTCGGCTATCCGATATTTGCATGCCAAAATACCTGAATATGTACTTAAATAAGGTTTCAGGGCAAAATTTATTTCTACTGAGCTCAAACTTACCAGTATCCACGTCATTTTGGTATCTTTTCGATCCCCGTTGTGGTTTCTCAGTCACATTTTCGACGAGCGGTCTCCGACGAGTCCCAGCTCTCTCTGGATCGCTAAAAACTGGGCTAATATTTAGCCGATTATGTCCAGATGATTGTTGCAAAATTGATACAGGGATCCGCCCTGAAATCGGTTTCTGATTGATGGTTGTTAAAGTCCCCTCATCATCGTGTTCGTGTCCCTCTTCCTGATAATCCTGGCCTTGTGGAACTCTCCTGACTGCTTCTCCATGAAGATAAGACCTCTGGATATTTGAACTCGCTTCTTCTGCGTCTGAATGAGCTACTTCTACTTCTACGATTGGTTTCTTTTTGATTTGACCTTTAATGAATTCTTTCCTTGGAGGATTTGTAGGTGAATTTGAAATGGAGGTATGAAGAAGAAGATCAGGTCTTTGATTCAAAAGACGAGAAAACCTGAGTGGTTTGTCAGGGTTTTGAGGTTCAGACTGGACATGGCTGACCAGGAATAAAGCCAGGCATGTTAGGACCAGAAGGTCCTTTAGGTGTGACCTATGGATAAAACAAGGCAATTTTAATTAAGCACATTGCATTAAATTAATTAGGTATCAATTCCTTAATTATTACAAAATTTTACGGTGATACGATTTGGAATATAACATAGCGTGGACTTTTTCGAAGGTTTCGAAGGAATTCTTGTGCATTTTTTAAAACTTAATTTTTTCATCCAAGTCGGATTTTATGTTACTGAGAATTTTTGCATTGTGAAATATTTGACATAAAATAAATAGCATGACAAGTCATGATTTCACGCGAGACACAAACTAAAGTAAAATTTAAAGTCGGCTTGACTTGCTATACTGTTAGTACGACAATTTTTTTTATTTATTGTAAGGAAAAAATTGTTAAACTGCATTTGAAAAAAAATCAAGAGTGTCAGCGTCACCCTAGCGTGACCGCGCGAGCTAATTTATTCAGGTGAACCACATAAGAATGTTGCATTAGGAATGGCAGTGACAACTTTTAGTCTTGAACTAGTTTAATGTTCGCAGAAAATGAAGTAAACTGATGTACTTAATTTTTTTTGCAACCGCTACTCGCGATCACTTGTCTTGACGATGTCAAATCAAATGTTTACGAGGATACGTACTACACAAAAGTGAAACTGCAAGCTGCAACTGCAAGTACGTGCAGAATTTTTGTGAAAAACTTGTATTTTTCTGTCGTCTCGTCCGCCTTTCAATTTTTTGACAAATAATTAAAATCTTGACAAGCACGAAATTATGATGCAATCGTAAAGGGCATCTTTTATTGTTTTATTGCATAATCATGAGATAATTATGTGATAATGATGAATCACAAAAAATTTACATAGACAGTCACGATAATTTGACAGAAATAATTCTTAGCATGCATGCATCGGCATCTTGTGCCCAAATCCATTTTCAGCGACAATATACGGTTATGTTATTATAATCTTTTCTACACATCTGCATTTGATTTTATAAGGACAAATGTGTAAACAAATTTATTGATAATCGAGTCTACTACTTTCATGTTAGTTCTTTCTAAATTTTGTAATCAAATGTAGTTATTACGAAATTTTAGGAGCACTTTGAGTGTCAAGTTTAAATTAATTGTTGCATATCATGTTATACTAATTAATAGTTGGCAGACAGATGACACTCGCCATTCTATATTTCGCAAAATGTTGTGCTATCGCCACTGATATACCTATTCCCAAGGGAAATACTATTTCTAAAATTAACTGACCACAATTGTGTAGCTCAAGGTTAGAATATTTTGATTTTATATTCGGTACCTGTTCGATGTCAAATTTTGTCTAAACAAGTTACCGATTTTTTTTAATTTCTTGAATTTAGGAATTCAAGTAACCAGGACGTATTTTTCAGTGTAAAGTGCAGATGTAGGCAATTAATTCTCTTGCATTATAAATAAATTTAGTTAAGTTGTTAATTTCTAATTAATAACCGTATAATATGGTGTACTTCGGCATTCTGAGTCAGAACATTAATTTAATTAATCCTTCAATTTCTCCCCACCACTATTCCACGACTTGGTCAGTACTCAGTAGCTTGTACTGCTGTTTCATTGCCAAATAATACAAATATATATATTTTTATTTTCTCCCCACGGTGGTCGTACTTGTAATCGTAATTAGTAAAAATTTGAGTCTTGGGAGGCGTGTAAAGAAAGTTAAGATTTATAATCGCTCCATGCAACCACTGCAATCCAAATTCAATGCAATGCACTCGAGTGCAGTCTTCGTTTCGCAATTAGTGGTCAATCAAAATCATAAGCGAAAATACTACAAGTAATGTTCTCACGCGTAAGTATGGCTAGTACTGTACATTACATATACACCATAAGCCAAACCTTAGTTAGAAAGTGTGTTTTAATTTCAAGGAAGAAGAATAGGTTACGTTAGTATAAAAATAAAAATAACAGAGTAAAGTACATGATACGTCTATTGAACTATTCAATCATATAATAATTTCTTATTCTGAGTCTTGCGGACAATATCCTGGACTCGAACTTTATTTTTAAGACTTGAAGAGTGGCCAAATCTGCCATTCGTAAAAATCCTGGTTGACAAATTATGTTTTTATGTTGTTGTTACGAGTCAAATTCATTTTAGCATCAAAATTATTGATCTTTGTGTTTTTTTGGCTTCAAAAATGGCACATCATGTACACGGACAATAACACGGTCTTATAAATTGAACGAGTCAGAAATCCGATTACAATTCTTAAATTTTTAAGGACGACCAGCATATACCGCTGCGCTGATGTATTGGACTGGAAAAAAAAATCCAAAATTGCATCACTACAAAAACACCACGAAAGTTTCACACACTTGAAACCGAGTAGGAATTTTAGTAATTGTAGGTGCATGTATTTGTGACAAGGAGCATTGAATTTTAAAAATTGTTATTAAAACACTTAGGCAAATCACACAGTCAAGTCAAATTGAACTTTTCCTTATTTCCTTAATTACATTGCAAATCGAGACACATTATGTACTTAATTTCACGTTTATTTTATAATTTTTCCCACCCTGTACTTTTACATAAAATATTCGTAGAAAATCATAATAAATCACCTTCAGTTGAAATCAATGTAAATTCCCATAATTATAAAAACCCACAAAGGCAAATGCAAAGCAAAGTCTAGAGGACAGAAATTTCTTGTGGGAAATTCATGATAAGCCATTCAAACACAAGCACACCCCGGACATTAAAGGGAGAAGCGGAAATAACCGCTAAAAAAACACAATGCAAGCAATAATGTACAATTACAACATTCACGCGTGCAAACAGAATGAATTGCATGAAATTAAATTAAATGAAAGGGGAAGTAAAATTATAAAGGATCCATCCACACAATAATAAAGAAAAAAACCTCAAGAAGTCTCTCATGTTTCCTTTACCTTCTTCATTAATTCCTTGCACACATTTTAATTTGTACCTCTTTGTCATAATGTAGCCGGAAATGATGCAGTACATGCAGCAAAAATTACAACATTCCTTATTAATCATTTTGGCTCAGTTTCAATTTGGAACTTTACTATGCTTCCAATCAATCAAGACAAGACCCGTCATATTTTAGTCTTAATTTTTATTTGACATCGACATGATCTCATATCCCACTGTCATACTCTTTCTTACGTTTTTTCTATCTTACACATATTTGTTTACTTGCATTTCTTTAGAGGATCACTTGCGCTGCGCTTTGGTTTGCATTTGTAAGAAAGGAAGAATCAACTTTCGATTTCGAACTATGCCTATGAAATAAACAGGACTTCTTTTACTCACTTGGCATTTACATATGCACTAGCTCCGTTACTACTATTACGCATTCTTTGCATTAAATTACGAGTTAAGTAGGTTTCTAAGTTGGTTAGCCACCTTTCGTTTTCAGGAGTGATTCGTTCGTTTGAATTGTAAATTCTTGCAGAACTTCATTCTTAAATCTTAAGTGAGAAAATCGCTCTGGTATGCATGCAATGCTCAAAGCTCTAATGTCAATCTGGACTGCTACGGAAAATAACTAATTTCGAAATAAATCAGCTATATGTATAAAATCCGAATCTGGTATGGTGCTACTTGCAAAACACGCAAAAGTATCCGGTCTTAAAAATAAGCTGTGTTAACAATTAAACGGCAAAAAGGTCCGGCTATTATATTTTGTATTGTTTGCCTGTTGTATTTGTTACTCATGCAGGCATCACTGCAGTTGTGCATTTTTTTAATCAAGAGATTAGATCAATCAAGGTTATACACTCTCGATGCACTATATTCACACTTTCAACAATACAAATTAAGTGCATTTAGTATTTTAAACGTGTAAATTATAAATCTGTCCGTCTTTCTAATGAATTAAGACAAGACAAAGTGTTTGATAAGAAAGCCGTGCCGTGGCCGGGCATGCAATGCCAATGCCACTCGAGTTTCCTGTCTATTCAATTTAAAGAAAACCTATTGATTCGATCATTTCTTGACATGTCGATTGTCGAGTCGATCCAAAAGGCGCGAGAAAATACAAACGTTGACCTCCGAATTGAACTCGATTAATTTTTTTAATCAATGTCTCACCTTTCAACACGTTCTTCCATTCAAATGAGATTATGAAAAGATTGGAACAAAAATTTGAGCCGGCATTTCGCAAATGGGATTGAAAAGAAAGGAACAAGGTTTGACCTTTGATTTTGTGTGTAGATTATCCGATAATTTTTTTTTCAAAACCCCATCCATAAACACATTATTCATGTTAATATTAATGAATTTAGACATGCGAAGAATTGACAGACAGGTCAGGTTAGGCTGGTTGGGCGTGAGAAAGGTAATCATAGATGTCCTGTCAGATTAACACTCAAGGATGGACTTTGACTTTGGAATTGGAAGGCACTCTGATTTAAAATGTTCAACCTTCAGATTCGGTGTTTATAAGTATTATATGTACAGTAAATCAGCTTAATGGAGTTTTAAAATACATAATTAAGTTGTAATTCTAATTACTAATCTCTTCTTCCGTTTCCTTTCACATGTTCGCTTCGCACGGAAATTGTCCCCGTCACAATTTTTTTTATCGCAACTGCAACTCGTGCCAAGAATTTCATGTTCAGAATTTGCCAAGATCTGTATATTTTCCAATTTTTTGACTCTAACAGTCAAATACACTAAATTGGAAAAAAAATTGGCAAAAAAGTAACCATAATTCTTCGTCTCTCTGAGAGATCGAAATCTTAACATAGCGAAGTAGCAAGAAAACAACAGCCTTTTAAACCCTTCCATCATTTTAACCCTGTCGCTGCGCTGTTGAGAACATATCACCAGGAATAGTGCCAGTGCCGCCCGCAACAACCCTTAAAATGAACTTTCACAAAATTCCACCTGAGTCGTCGAGTATGAAAGGCTTGCAAGGAAGAAGATTAGATTAGCAGCTCCCAACCACTAAATCACTTAAAAATCTATTAATATTCAAAGGCTTTAAGGAATTGTCTGCTGCGCCTCCTCCACACGGACACGGCACGGCACTCGGCACTCCACGCTCAGGCTCACGGCACGGGTTAGAAATTAGAATTGAGAAGAAGAACCCATTAAGCTTGATGAAGCCATTTCATTCCATTGTCATCTCCTCAACACGTTTGTCAGCGTGTAAGCGTCTAAAAACATCCCCCTTTTCTATTTTCTAGAGTCTGTGTTGGTTCCCATGTTTTCACCTCACGTCGTGTCTATTCTATTCCATTTTCAATACAAGAATTTAAATGACAAGGGAATTACTTTTCATGTAAATGGAGAATCTTTCCGAAAAACAAATCGAGAGGTTCGGTTGCATGAGCGGTTGCTAGAATTTTTCAACGCAAGCATAATTTGATTTTGACACGAGAGATGGTTTCCTTGTGAGATGTGAGTACTATACAAATTACAAACTATTTCTATGAATGGGAACGCGAACGATGGAGCACAAGAGTAACAATAAGTGTGAATCCATTATTCTCCAGCTACCTCTTCATCCTTTCATACTTAATGACTATGATTGATTCAAAAGTTCTACTTCAAGTGTATACATTGCATTGCCATGGCCATCGGCCATAAGGGAAATCATTTGAATATATATTCATAAACATTGGCTTACATTTAAATCCGGATCCGAATTGGAAGATGAGCGATCAATATTAAGTTTAATTTAATGAAGGACATACATGAAGATTGGACGCCTCCCAAAAATAAAACCAACGAGTCGGTCGGCAAGGTGTGGCTATTTGTATTTGTCATTATAATTTTGTTTCATTCTATTCAAACGTCAATCTAGATATCCTCACGAATGTAATGTGAGTGTCAGGTAATAATGGTCAGCAATACATACATTCTGTGGGTCCAAAGGACTCAATTCGAATTCGATTGAGAAAGAAAGTAGATGAAGAAAAATCGGAGGCTGGAGATTAGTGAACTCAATTCGATTTGACGTATTTGTTTAGATATCACACGATGCCCAGGTCTATAAAATGGACGTTACCGAAAGAATCACTTTTAGATAACATTGTGTTTTTTAGGGATTTTCCCTCTAGTATTAGGCAAATTATATGTCCTGGGCCAAATGAGTGTTGTCTATTTACCCCCTCTTGACCAATGAATCGTAGATTTTAATCTTGACATCTAAATCATGAATAATTTGTTTAATGGACCACAAACTCATTGGATGAAGATGAATTGGATAAATGACTAAAAAGAATTTGGTTTTGAAAAGAATTTGGGTGTTGGCTTTAGCTCTAGATTTATAATGCACTCACTGCCGTCGCTGCACTCCATTGAAATTGAAAAGACATGAAAAGTGAATTGAAGGCGAAGGCTGTGCCTGTGCATGTACCGGTAATGGTAATGGTTGAACAACAACAACAATATTTTGACGCGCCAGAGAAAGTGAGAATGATGAATAGAACTATAAATAATTTTTGCATCCCCGACTGTGAGAGACTCAAATGCACTTCAACGGAATGGAATCAAATGCAAGGTCTTTACAAGTCGTGAACGTCCAAATATTCATTCACTTTACAAACAAGGTCTTGGTTCTTAAGAAAGGGATGCGGATGAAATGAAGGAAATGCACCCATCCAGTCTTATACACTCAAACCGTCATGACAGTCAGTACCGGTAATAACCAGTTTCGGTATCAAATTTTGATTTGGAAAAAGTTGCCGATTTACAAAATATACATATATTTCTAATAGTATTTAATTGAATAAGAAAACCGTAGCCTGAGGTCGATTCAAAAATATTAGTATTTGTGGAGAATTTTTTCTATGCATTTTTGCGTCATACTGTGTTTAGTTTTTGACCACTGTTTTTCTGAAATTCACTCAAAGTTTATGTTCATTTACAGCTGTACAAATTCCCAGGAGTTCAATTTTACTCATCAGCATCTGATAGACACCGGCTTCACCGACTACAACTTTTCCTTCTCATTTCTAATGATTAATAATGTTTTGTTATTTATGATTGTATATTATTAATTATTTATTGAAATTAGTTGGAGGTGGTAGTAAGTATATAGTTCTCGTTCAGCTGATCCTGTTATATTATGTTTAAGCTTTAGACTGACCTACTCTGATATTCATGATTCATGACCATTCTATACAGGCAGTCATAGTCATAGTCATTCAAACTTAATTGGGTGGAGATGCTGTGCTGTGTCAAAAAAATAAATAATAAAGTAGTATTGTGCTGTTCCGTCGCATCAAGTATAGATCAGTTATTCACATTTTCACTCTCACTCTCTCGTGGATGGATAATTACAGAGTGGAGATGACAAATCAACTTGATTGATTTCTAAGAGCTCTACAAATTCATATGCCTGCTGTGAGATCTACTTGATTAATTCAATTAATTAATGATATATAGCTTAAATT
>JAQGCB010001406.1:0-14614 GCA_034698835.1 Protaphorura tricampata
ACCTTTCGTGACCTCTGGGAGGCACAATTACCATTTCAACAGACGAAATTCGATTGATTCATGGTCAGGGCATGCCCAGGGACTAGAAAAAAATTATGTCGTATCTGGGTGCTGGTAGACACCACATGACTATCCCTTGTCAGTTAAACTTGAAATATTGGGGGATCAAATTCTGAGAAAATAGAAGTCACTTCACTCAGTTTATTTACTCGATTTTATAGGAAGTCGTCACTTTAGGTATCAGAGGTCAATCCATTAAGACTTGTTAAAATACAGTCATTCTGCAGAAGAAAAATTCTAGCTAGTATTCTAAAGGAAGCGTTTTAGTGGTGCCACCCAGTACCCTTGCCATTTTGCTGTAGTGTGGGGTTCGATTCCCCGGCCTTACGGAATGACTGTTTGTTCAACCTGGCGTGTATGTTTTCCCTTAGAGATTGGAAAAATCTCTAAGTTCTGGGCCGAATGGGTGTTGTCTACTTAGTTCCTCCAAAAAAAATACGCTTTGATTTGCAATGCCTTATAATGGACATTAATTAATCGGTATAGTTTAACCTAATTACATGTGCTTATCATAGGAAATAAGTTCAAACTTCTACTCCGTCGTTTGAAGAACTTTCAATTTGACTGTCGTTATGAATTGGTATGCAAATTAAAGTGGAGGTAGTTCAATTAGTTTACTCAGTTACCCTTGTGTTTTACACATGTCCTCACGCGAACAATAGAATTTGAACAAAATCATGAAGAAAAAGGATTATCTTACCACACTAGACATTTAGACATGACTTGTGCGTTTCTGCAACTTCCTTCACAACGTCCAATGTCAATTATCTAAAAAAAAAAAGAGAAAAGAGTACATTATTGTATTTGTGAGATACTAGAATAGAGTATAAATGAAACTAGTACAATATGAGGCTGGTGCCAACTCTTCAAAAAAAATGACATATAATGTGTTTTCAAATCATAATATTGTGAATATAATATAATGCACACATTTATTTTTGACCTATGACCGTTGGTAGATCATTTTAGCTAGGCCGTCGAATCATAGTAATAAGCCCCGACCACAATGGTGAATGGTCGTTATCGATTTGCTTTCTCTCATGGAAATATTATGCGATATCGTTTGATTTGGTTTCGGCTATATGTTGTTTGTAGATAAATTGTAAATTATTTGCAGAATCTAATTAATAGAATTGATTAAAAGTGTGTGCACACTGCACTATCAATTTCAGGTGTAATAGTTAGCTAATATTTACGTACTATATTCACTCTTGACTTACTTTCGTTTGAGGGTCGCCAACGCCTTGAGGGATATCGTCAATTTCATCCGTTGAATTTGAACTGTTCTTGTTCACAAAGTATTGTGAGTAGTCATGGACTTTAAAGAATTCTCGACTCCTATAACAATCTCCGACACATTGACATTCCTCAATAACTTGCATACATTCAGAACCATTCGGTCCTTCAACTGTGACTGTTCGATTTCTAATTGGTCGACAATTTGTAGTCCCATCATCATTTCCAAGTCCAATATTATTGCTACAAGGTCCAAGGCATTGACCGACGTCCACAGTTTTCTCATAGGGTGTCCCACCATGGGTTCGAATTAAAAATGGAACTTTTTGACATGACTGTGGGAGAGTGACACAGTCACAAGTGTCAACAACGTCTACTATTCTCTGTTGACCTGTCAAGTCAAAATGTCTTTCTCGTCTCAGGAGTAAGGGTTGGCATTTGGATGATAGACAAGAGGCTGTGGAGGTTCTCAATGTATGATTTCTTTGAAGTGGAAGTACAAGTTTGTCTTCTCCTTCAGTTTGTTGATTTTGTAGGCTTAGGAATATCTGTCACGGTTTGAAAGATTATTATTTTGAGAATTAAAATAGAGCTTATAACTAGTACATGAATTTTAATTGGAATTTTGAAGCAACTTTGGATACATAATTAAACTGTCCCTGGATTATAGGTTGGGTACATCAAGCATACAAAAAATTCATACTCCGATTTCCTTGCATAACCGTGCGTTCAATTTTCCATAGTTCATATGGGTCTAAAAGTTTAAACCTAGCTCGCACATGGGCAACTGTTTAGTTGTTTTTGCAGTTTGAATTTTCTTGAAAAATATGACGACTCGAAAGTCGCAATGTCTGCAACACAAGCCAAATTACTTAATAACTGCTGTATTCCTAGACATTCGGATATTTTCTATGGAGAATCGAGAAAACTGAGACTTCAAGAATGTAATGATAAAATTGCAAGTAAGAACGGTTAGAATCTGTAGAGGTATAATTATGATTTTTTCCTTGAGATGTTTACAAAACAGCTACTTTTATAAGTGAATTGGATTTACCTGAATTGGATCAACATCCGGATACTTTTTCAAAAATTTATCAAATTCTTCACGTTTCAAGGGTCTCGTTCGAGCCATTTGGCATTGCTGACGACAATATCCAACGTCCACTCTTATTTCGTCCGCATCAAGGCCTGGCGAAAAAGGATACTATCAATTACTTCCTTTATTACTGGGCAAAAGTTGGAGCTAATAAATTATTTAACGAATTCTATTATCACAAATTACATTCGTAGCTATAACCAATGGTGGAATATTGAGCGATTGGCTTTGCTGCAAAATATTTGATCAAATCATTTCGTGACAAATGCTTCCGCTAGTTTACAAAATTCATACATACAGATGCACAGTTAAAACTGCTTTGCAAAAATTTTGCTCGATAAAGTAGTGGACATCTACTTTCATTATCGAAAAGTGAAATTCAGAATCTGAATTGGTCGACTACGGTACATAATCACGATGCCATAGATGAATACTCGTACTGTATTTGACGGAAATCGGATATCGGATGATTTAAGTGTTAATTAGCTATACCTTAATGTAAGTAAAGCTTTTCTTTAGGACAAAACATATTTCCTAAAAGAATAAATTAAAATAATTCTAGATAAAACAAAGGTTGCGACTTTTAGAATATATGAGGGAAAACAAGATATCCTCTCATCTGGTGCTTTGCTCTTCGCGTATTTTTACGCAAATTTTGAGCTTTGGCCGCTCGCGTAAATAATTCAGACCTTTTTGCTGCAATGTTTTCTTAAGGGGTCAAAGATGGAAGGAGATTTTGTTTAGACCGCCAAAGCAATAAAATGTCACTTAAAAGAGTGAAACAAAAAATATTATAGAAAAGTGGAGGTCACGTGGGCCACTCAACAGGAGACCCTCGGTGGGTATTGTTTTGATTTCTCTCTTTTGAGCGACCTTCTCCAGGAGAGACCACCAGGCCTTATCATAAGACATTTTTCTAAATATTTATATATTTATTATTTTGATTCTGATATAATGCTGATTATGCTGATGAATACAGAACTGGGTTATCTTAATCATTCACCAGTGCGCGCCGTACATTTATTCATGATAGTATAACCGAGTGTTTAGTATTATTTTAGATATTTTGTGGAAAACTATCAGTCCGAATTAATCGATCTTTCTAAATACAGGTGTTAATAGTCAAGTGGTGGGAGTGCATATGTATCGAATATTTTGTGAACCGAATACATTGATCCTGAAGTCGGAATATGCTACAATTGAAGCTTGTTAATAAACACAATTGTCAATGTCTTGTCCAGAAAACTTTCGACATAATTTGTCAAGCTCGGTGTCATATGTCGGGCTATGGTTCATTACTGAATTAGAGATTACTGAAAAACGCTTCAAACGCATTAACATGCTAATTTACGAGTCAAATATACTATTTAGCTCATTTCATGAAAGTTACCTTAGAAATATACGTTTCATTATTCTCACTTTCGATTCTCAGACGTTTCAAAAGCTGGAGGACAACTCTATCTAAATTATAATCCAAATGTGCAAAACTCACCGTGTCCAATAGTAATAAATTGTGATTCCCTTGTACAGCACTGATTGACCTCCTCATCAGAATTCTCTCCAGATTCCAGCCTTCTGAAGCTATTGTCTGAAATATTCCAATTAGTATGGCAATCAAACCTTTGAATAGTTCTATCATGACAATATTCGAATGTGAAATTTAAAACGGCTGTAAATTTTGTAATTATTTGACACAAATCCTCCGTTACTGTCCCAGAAGACCAAAATGTACAACAATTATGTATACCGTGATTTGATCTTCACAACCGAATTGTGTTCCTTGTAAGCTTGTATGTCTTATTCACTACTATTTAATTACCTATTAAATCCTGACTACTCAGTACGACTAAACTCTGAAATTGTACAACTGTAATCACAATCAAAATGGTTAGCACTTTTTCTATTAAACTCGAAAAATGTGCAACATGTGCGCTATGTCTCTTAGGTGTCCTTCCGAAGGACCGAGTTCGGGTTGTTTTGATGGACTCCATTCTGCTGCTCATTTGTACTTGACCGAAGAAACGTTTAAAATTACTGATTCTCAAAATGCGGTGACAAACTAACTAGTTCATTTGACTCATTGGCTACGATTACTTATACGCGTTAATTGTAGGAACCACACCTTACATTGTATGAGATAGAGAGTTGTACGTATGAATCGTATACTCTTTTTTTTCTGAACAGGTGCATCTCACCATTGACTCTCATCATTACTCATCATCAAGGAAATCTTCATTTATTTATGGGTGATTATTGTGACTTTGATCTCTGTCAAGTCGTTTGTGTAAATGTTTTACATGGGCATTGTAGTTTTTTGGTAGTTTGACTGGGACTGTGACTTGTACTCGTTGCGGCGTCTTGGACTCGATGATGACACGGTTCATCGTCCCAAACTCATAAGTCTTCTTTTACTCATTCATTCACAACTTGAGTATTGTTGCTCCTGTGGTGAACAAAACCACCCCATACAATATTCCGGTAAAATGGGTGGCAGTGGCAAGGCAAACCTAAATCTGGTTTAAAAATTATGGCAACTTTAACTACTGCTTTTAAGTAAAATTTAACCATAAGATTAAACCACCCACCCACATTTTCTGTGTCTTTGTATCGTATGACAATGACAGGGTGCAGGTGTGCGAGAGGGATTTACATAATTAAGGGTGGGGGATGATGGAGTTTTGTCTCACACCTTTTTCTGGCGACAAGCTGTCTGTGGTGCAAAATGTCACATGGATTTATGACCAGAAAACTTATACTTTTTTACCTTTTAAGAAAGTTCATATTAACCCGATTATTATGAGCGTCACTGGGTCATACAAAAGCCATGTATGTGAAATATGATCTGCAAATAATTTTAGCATTTAATTTGCGCGAATGTCAATTTAGAAACGGGCAAAATTAGAAGCAGGTGTTTCGTTGCGGCCTTAGGAAACTCCAGTCTATCCGTATAAGAAAATTCAAGATTTTTAAGAATAAGAAATTACAGAGATTCAAGTCTTCTGTGTTCTGTCTCGGATTTTTTTTTTTGTATCTTTGAGAACCTCCGTTCAATTCTCAATATATAAACTTTAAAACATTTTTTACGTTTTATAGTAAATTAAAAATTAAACGTTGGCGTTTATCCTCAAAAACTGACTTTTAACTGTATTCTAAACAATTACGTATTAATTAGCACGTTATTTCGAGTTTAAGAATGCAGATTCGCTTTAATTTCGTACTCTATTACATTTTTACAATCCTGAAATGTCCTACCATGCATTGGCGATTCATAGCTTATGGCGACCCCCGAAACTGATTGTATGTATTCGTATAGATCTTGGTAAGAATATTGAAAGAAGTGGCGGCCTAAGCTATCTGCTGGAAAATTGATATTCTAATTTAATTTGAGTTTAGATTGAATACATTGGCACGGTCAACCAAACTGAATAAAAGTAAAGCCTAGAGGTCACACCAAATGTCTTCAACAAATGTCCTTCAAACCAACTTTAAAATCAAGTTTTTCGGGGGTCGCGATAAGCTATGAAATCTTGGAAGGTCGCGACGGTGGAGGAAAAATTTTGGAAGGTCGCGACGATGGAAGAAGGATTTTGGAATGTCGCGACGATGGAGGAAGGATTTGGGATGGTCGCGACGATGCAGGAAGGATCGCCAATGGTAGGGCATTTCAGGATTGTAAAAATATAATAGAGTACGAAATTAAAGCGAATCTGCATTCTTAAACTCAAAATAACGTGCTAATTAATACGTAATTGTAGCGTATTCCCATCAAGACAGAAGCGATTTCAAATCATCACTTCAAAATTCAAGCAAACCTAAGGAGAAATCACATATTATGTAAATGCAAAGCAATGCCTGATCCCACGGTTCAGGTAAAATGACGTCGATCAGTTAACTTTACCCAATTACATTGAGTAGTAACAAAATTAAATTGACGTAAAATTGGCAATTCAAAGTGTCAAATAAAATATCATTCATCAATAGAAATCATTGTATACACTTTGGAGAAAAACAACTCCGGGACGGGTGATCAAAACCATATCTGGGTGAGGGATTTTACCCTCCTATCACCTCCGATCAGTTGATAATACGTACAAAATATACCATAAAGCAATAGCAACTAATTCGAATTATTAAGGGAGAAACAAACGCTAAATGGTTACAAACGGCTTGATTTGGGATTCAGAAATTTGCGTGTCACGTCCCACACATATGCCTTGTGTATTTAGCTGAAAAAATTTCCACACATTCTGTTGTGGCATGTTGAACATGAAAGTTCAATGTGGAGAAAAGTGTCAACTGCGATGTTAATGATGATCGTGATTGTTAATGATAAAACTTGTGTATTGTGGAGTCAGAACGAATGCATAAAATTGTGGAAATTATGACCAACCTCACGTAGAGAAAAGTCTAATCAACTATTGAACAAGCTTGTAAATAATGTCATTTGAGTCCTCTTTCCAATGCAATGTGTGAGTGAGCAAACCAGCTAACCAGCTCTACGTGCTATATTGGATTCTTAATTCTTGTAAAGTTAGCATGTACTACTCTTCACTTTGAATTAATTACAAAGGTGTTCTATCGTCGTATTCAAAATACACATTAGCCTATCAATGAAATCTTGTTTCACCTTTAATTAATTAATGTCAACAATAATATAAATTAATTCTTCGCCTTGCCTGCCTCACCTTTTTGTCTTTCTTGAGTTGAAATTTATTGTTTTTGTATGAGTTCGAATGAATGGACATATGAATTCAACATTCCTACTTGTTTACTCATGTGTAAAACAAATTGTGTCATTTTAAAGTGTGGGGGCGGAAGAAGCACTTTTCCAAAACGCAGAAATCGGTTGGAAAAATATTTGCACATTTTGTTTGTCTGGTGGTCGTGTCTAACCAGAAATGCATTACACTATGATGGCATTCCTGTTAATTACTCGATGAATTTTTATTATTCGAAAACTTGACAAATATCCATCAAACATAATGCCAATATTTTACAGAGAAACCCGAATTTAAATTTTGACACTGACAAGTTGAATTCGTTCAATCTTAACCGCAAATCGCGCATGGTCCGGCTGGAACACCTGGCCCTGTGAACGGAAAAAATGAAATAAATCTTATTCTACTGCCTTTTAACACAAAGAATTCTGTCAAAACAAAATCGTACCTTGTTTGTTCTGCGCTCCACTCAAAACAGCATGTCCAGGTTGTCCACCATTTTCTAAATTCAACGATTCATCTCCGTCTAGAGTTGGAATCTCAGGACGCTGGTTATGAATGTGTGAGCCTTCAATATGAAGAGCCGCAGCAATTCCCTGTAAATCCATTTTAATTTTAATGCAAAGCTGATAGGGAAAATACACACGGAAATCAACTCTAAAAGTTAATGTCAAGCTCATAGCCACAGCGACTGATCAGAAATATGAGGTCACAGGAGGGGTCAGTATTTCTTACCATGAGAGCCAATAAAATGATACAAGTCTTCATTTTGACGTGCAGTTACAATTAAAATATGTACGAGCTGAATGTTCCAAAAGCTAAACCAGTGGAGAAATACGATGCAACTTGCTTTTTATACTTATCGCGATAATCGTAAACCATTTTTCAAAGTATTTCTGCGGTTTACAATTTAGTTTGAACCAAATCATTAATTGTTTGAAGATGGATGGATGGAAGAATTATTTGCGTTTCTAAATATTTTTACTCGTATTCATAATACAGCTTGATGTTTGCAAAATGTAGCGAATTTTTCTACGAGAAATATCTGCTGTGATTTATTATTTCAAAGTTTTCAATAGAAATCACATAAATTGATTGATGTATTTACATTTATGCGGTTGAACCAAAACAGATTTAATGTAATGAAATCAAGATTTCCAAGTGTTGACATTGACACACCTATCAAATTGTGTTAATGTGCGCTCGTGTTAAAATGATTCGATAATATTTCCTATTAAATTTTAATGTAAACATGATCACTGAAATTAACATCTGATATTTTATTCAATACTTGGTCTGGTCTGGTCTGTCACTAAAATTGAAGTAGTAAAACCGGATTAGTCTGAACACAGCTGTGAATAATTCCACCGGAGCTAATCAATAAGGTTTAATTATAGGATGGCTAATAATTATATACAAATTTTTATTGATTTTAATACTTACAATTAGTTTAGAGTTGTACATGCATATGCATAATAAATGAATCATCTTTGGAAAATGCATCTTAATTTAGAAAGTTTGAGTATGAGTAGTGAAATAGAATTTCTCAAACTCTCAAACACGTAATAAACAATTTAGTCGTACGTCAGAGGAAGGTCAGTTAAGTGTAGGTTATGGTTACAAAAATTAAGTCGCAATGCATAGCGTGTACTTATATAATTCAATGGCAAGTAAAATGAGTATCGAATTGTTTTCAATTTAATTGTTCTGACGTAAATGCTTTTTTTATAGTGTTTTCAACTTCAGCTACATTGCGTATGTAGTTATAGTCAGACTTTCAGTCAGACAACGGTATTGTGTCTAGTCGACATTCAGTTTTCCAAATTTAAAACAAGATTTTGAAATGAAATTTAGAACGAAATTTTTGGCTTGGCTTCTCATACTATTCGTAGGATTCGTGTGTATTGTCAAAGGCGCAGGTGTGATCAAGAAACCGAAACCAAAACCTATCGTTGTAGCCCCACCAACTTGTCCACCTGTAAATTCCCCAAAAAATATATTTAGAACGAGTAAATCTCACTGGACAAGAGTCAACTTGACACTTCCGACCAAAGCAAATCAATGTGACATCGTAGGAGTGTATTTGACAAGAATTAACATTTTGCCAGACGTACTATTGGATTACATTCGAGAGTGTGTAAATTTGAAGATATTGAAATTAAGACAAGTTAATTTTTTCACACCCCTGGAAAACCGTCACATCAATCTACCTTTTTTGGAAGAATTTCTTTTGTATGGATGTGGGGTGCCCCCGAATGGTCCTCAACTCACAAAAGAAGAACTCAAGGCTGCCATTTTTTTTAATAAAGGAAAAGATTGGAAAATAGAAGAAATTGTTCAATTAAAAGTCAATATGGATCTTAATTGTGGAGTCAAAACATTTTTTCAAATGAACAAATCAACCAAGAAAATCATTTCAAATTTGGATTTCACGAGTGAGATTTTGGAGAATCTGTTGGATTTTCGTGTGGAAAGTTTGGATTTAAGAAATTGTGTAATCAACGCTTCTCATATTCCCAATACAACACAACATTTACGTTTAAGAGATGTTACTTTGAATGAAGGGGATTTGTCTGTGATTGCAAGAGCAACTCCAGATCTTCTCAAACTGAACGCTGGGATTGCAAAGGATGACCCGAAATACTTTTTATTCTTGGCGGACATACCCAAAAAATTGAGAGCGCTTGAATTGGTGAATACTGCGTTAATATTCTCAAAAGGTCGAACAGTCGGTTTGGACAATATGACACTTGTCACCTGCGCAGTGGATAAAAAAATTATAATGGATTTCTCAAAGATTTTCCGAATCAGACATTTGTACATTGATTGCAAGGACACGAGTCAAATGCATCCACTCCTGTTTGAATTATTGAAAATGAAAAAACTTGAAAAAATCTCAATGAGACATTTTAGGAGAAATGAGTCCAACATTGCTCATTATATAGACATGGAAGATTTCCTTACAAACGTAGGGGTTTTGGAGACTCGGGAATGGTTTGTTCTGATCAGGGATGGCAATAATTGGATTACACCACCCAGAGGGGTAAAATTATTCATAAATTACTACTACTTCCAGTAGCAATTTCTTCCTGGAAAAATACATTTCAATATTTTCATTTGTTTCAGGTGTTCTCAAGCAGATCACTTGCGGGTTTCGAGTAAAAAAATCCACCCGCCTCAAAATTTGTTACTGTTTGATCAGAAGGATATATTTCTTGATATCGAAACTGTACAATAAATAAACTATTCATTTTCCAATTGGAGACATAATTTACTATAGGTAGGATTCACCCATACATTGTTGATTCAGACTGATTTTAGGAACCTAATCCGAAAAGTATTTACAAAACGTAACCCACACCCCAGATGATTCTAACAGTCTTTTATCTACCCTGTACAAATCAGAATTCTCATCATAATTTTTGCCAATGACATTTTTTAGTTGATCTTATCATTTTTTTAAATATTTGGATATACGAGCACGGATCGACCTGATTCGCATTAAAATTTTGACGAGAGGGTTGAATTGTCCACCATATGACGCAAGAACAGATTACGATTACGAAACTTGATTATCAGTAACCTATATCTGAATAATTACATTTTCAGACCGAATTCGCAAACAAAAATGAGCGATCGAATAGTTCAAACTTATACGAAAACTTTTCCAACAAGGTTTGGCCCGTATCATTATAAGCACAGTCCTGGATCAGTCCAACTTTATCTGGGAGCATTTTCATGCATGTTTGTGAGAATTTCGCAATAATATGCTATTGTGGTATCATTGCGTCACACAAATACATGAAGTGGAGATACAGTCATGACGAAAAGTGGCTTATTTACACCCTAGATTACAAACAAGAACGATTTAGAATTCTCAATCTAAACCCATGTAATAGTTTTATCAGATCGAAAAAGTTTAGCCAGACTGAATAAAAATTTCTCCATTTACTTCATAGAATACAGTATTTCCCGTCATCTCCGACAGATTGAACTTCTTAACTCAAGGACTCCAATATTATTTCATAAACCGAGGAGTAGAAGCGTTCTGAAGAATCACAATGTTGACATTTCGATTCTTTCACTTCATCTTCATTTTCGACATCTGTGTAGCTACACCTGAACGCTCTGTGTTGAACCTGAATGAGTGGCTTAACGACTTTAAGAACTGCAATCTAATTATGCATATTCTACCGACAGTGACAATTGGTGAAATTTTGATCCCCGCCATCCGTACGGACAGCTCAGCTGCAAACGTCGAGTTTCTTTCGAAAGCTTTAAGAAGGTACCAGTTGTGCGATGTTCGGATTTTTGGGTTCACTGAATTTGTAGAATACACGCAACAACGAAAACTGATGGATAAAGTCTGGGATGTGACCAAAAATACATACTACATGCGAGGCCCCGTCATTTACTACTGGCCAAATTATGTGTTCTTCGTAGGTTTGACATGGAAAGAATGGAATTTATTCAAATCCTCAACAGCATACCGGCAAATTTCAGATGCAGTGTTTATGGATAGTAGAGACTCAAAGTTCTTCGCACTCTTAGGGGAATTATTGGAGACAAAGGCGAGTCAAGAGTTGGAAATAAGTGGTGCACAATATATTTGTAAATTCTGTGATCATTCGAAAAGGATGTTACAAACAGCTGATATTGGATTTTGGGGACCGAGTCCGGGTTGCCGAGCCGAAATGGAAAGAATTGAGAATATACTTTACAGAAATGGAACATCAATGATTGTAGGACTGAAACTTGACCATTCTCCAACGAAAAGCAATCATAATTTGAACAAACATGCTAACATCTCCGACATTGAATTCTTTCGATCGGTGTATCCGAGGAATTACAAAGACTTAGAAAAGCGTCACGAACGGATCACATTTGACAGGATTATTTGGTCAATCCTATTTGAGTTCGTACCAAAACAAAGTTGGGAAAACGTTTTCCAATTAGAATCGCGCAAAATCTCTAGATTCCCTAATTTAATCGAGTACCCTGTGAACGGAATTCAAATACTTACCCAAGGAGGCGTCACTGCTTACATGTCAGTTGAAAATAGCTTCAATTTTGTAACTTGTGATGGATTGAAACAAATTCTTACAATTTCAACATTGACCAAGCCATTTGATATGGCGTCTTGGGTTTGTTTCTTCGGTTGTTATGTTACAATTTCTGGCCTATTAGTTGCAATTGCTGCTATCCAAATGACTCGTATCAAAATTTACGAACATTTTGTGAATTACTTCTTATACAGTTTGTCAATTCTATTAGAGAATAATATGACGATGAAAAGTACAATAGTTCGTAAAGGCTGTTTTTTAAATATTTCAAAAGTGACCCTTATCAGTTTATCGATTCTGTCCATCACGTTAGGCAGTGCTTACAAAAGTGTCCTGACCACAGACACCATTTCACCTTTGCCAGTACACAGTAAATGGGAGACCATAAGTCAGTTGCAGGAATTTGACATATACGTTCTACCAACTCAGGATTCTATGAGAAGTTCTAAAATAATGAAAGATCTCAGATCAACCTGGGTATCTCGGGGTAGTGGGAATTCCTTTTGGGGAGAATCAAGTCTTGGGAAAGCACTGAAAGATCACGATTTTGTTAGTTTCACGAATCGCGACTATGACACAATGGCCGAAATACAAACTTTTGTGAAACGAATAGAGGTCCTGCAATCCAATGCTGAAGTTGTTGAATATTTGGAGGATTGTCAAGGATCTGCATTTTCTGGAACACAAAGTGAAATCGATTTATTTTTGAATTCGGAGGAAGGAAGAGTTCTAAAGTTACACAAGGGTAGTGACAACTACATGCCACAATTCCATTGGTGGTCAATTCCGAAACGTGCAGGGCCTATTGTACATTCTCGTATGTCTGCATTGTTCACTTCTGGAATACATCAGATGTGGCACAAAATCGTCTATGGTTCGACTAATCTTCATTTCGAAAACGACGAAGTCAAGCCCCAATCTCTGGAATCTAATTTAGCCGTTGTATTTCTACTCATTCCCTTCATTACCTGTGTAGGATCAGTTGTATTGTTACTAGAGATTGTTAGGACTGAAACTGTCCAGATTAACAAACACGATTCGTTGTGACATTACCTTAAATTTGCGTTCATACGTTTAACTTCTACAACTGAACATACTCTCGTGGATCTCATAAAAAGTTTTCAGCAAAGAAATCTATCTCCCGCTACATTTTTGGAATAGTAATTCTACATATCAGAGCTCAGAAAATAGTACAGTTTGCATCGCCCTATTTCTGTCATTTTAGTTGATCTTATTAAAGTATTTACATACGAGCACGGACCGACCTGATCCGCACTAAAACTTTGAATAAAGGGTTAAATTGTCCACCATATGACGCAAGAACAGATTACGAAACATGATTATCAGTAACCTATATCGGAAGAATTACATTTTCAGACCGAATTCGCAAACAAAAATGAGCGATCGAATAATTCAAACTTATACGAAAACTTTTCAAACAAGGTTTTGGTCCGTATCATATAAGCACAGTCCTGGATCAGTCCAACTTTATCTGGTAGCATTTTCATGCATGTTTGTGAGTATTCCGCATAATATGTTATTTTGGGATCATTGTGTCACACGAATACATGAAATGGAAACAGTCGTGACGAAAAGTGGCTTATTTACGCCCTAGATTACAAACAAGAACGATTTAGAATTCTCATCAAATCTAAATTTATGTAATATTTTTATCAGATCGAAAAAGTTTAGCGAGACTGAATAAAATTTCTCCATTTACTTCATAGAATACAGTATTTCCCAATCTCCGACAGATTGAACTCACACAATGTCTAGACATTTGAATACTATTGCTCTTATATTAAATCTATTATTCTACAGTAGTAGCTGTGTCCTTTCCCAGCAGCGAAAATATTAAATCTGAATGATTGAGTAAATGATTTCAAAAACTGCAATCTGATTATACTTATTCTACCGTCGGTAACAATTAGTGAGATTTAATGTTATCTTTTCCTGGTTTAAAATACAAATTTTACCATGCACGCATCTTTCTTTCTTCGCCATGGTATACCTAATGCTGAGTTTATTTCATGTCCGGGTGAGCATACTGGTAAATGTTTTGACCTTGCTGATTCTTATAAGAAAATTGGAACATTTCTAACATGCGATCAAAGAAGATGCAATACAAGTGTTATAGATTAGAATCAGTTTCTAACAAGTCATTGCAATGGTGTCAAGCCCACATTACCTTTCAGAAACATCCAACGAGTAGTGCTCTTTACTAGTTGTGGGTGTGCTTGTGCGGGAAAATCACAATTTCGCAATGACGATTTCGCGATTCTTTCACTTTGTATTCATTTTCGGCATGTCTGCAGCTACGCCTGAACGCTCTGTGCTGAACCTGAACGATTGGTTAAACGATTTAAAAAAAATACTGATTGTTAACCGGATACATCAGCCAGGCTGTTAGTCACGGCGCAGAGAATACAAGTACACACACA
>JAQGCB010001407.1:0-14614 GCA_034698835.1 Protaphorura tricampata
CCTGTTGTAAGTACTAATTTGGCTACCAATAAATAACTTATGTAAGTATCTCAGAATAGTTACTTCTGAACCACGTTGTATTGTATGGTGTCCCAAATAAACGTCCATACTTTGAATACCCGATATACAATAGAAATTCTTCAAATTAGTTGCCATAAAGATTTGGACTGCGCATCTGGTCTAGCAGATAGGTCCTGAAGATACATTGTAGGTCCTGAAGATACAGTGTAGACCGTAGAAACACTCAATCATCAGACTGGAAATTGGCATGCATTTTTGTGTGCAGACTTCGCCCATGATAAAAACATATAGGTGCCAATCGTTACCACCTTTATTCAAGCAATGAGAATGTTTCATTCATACTTGGCGTAAATTATGCACTGTCGTTTTGGGACACCCTGTATTTAGGCATTGGTATTTTTAATGTCTCGGTCGCAGATGTAGAGTGGCAACGAAGGATGTTTCCTAAATAAGAAAAATTGCTGAACCTAGAAACTAACCAAGCTAAAAGTGAACTCGTTTTTTCCTGTTGACCTTCACGGAGTACAGCAACATTTCCTATGACTTCATGCTAGCGTCTGCAGTAATTTCCCGAACCCAGCCACCTGTAATTTACGTTGTACATGAGCAAAAAATAATGATACAGGGTGCCCCAATATATGTGGACAATATCAGTTGGACTGAAGAATTCCTCAACCAAAAAAAAAACTAAAATTACGCGTTGCGACGGTATGGCCGCTCAAAATGCACCTGCATTTTCTGGGTTACCCTGTACATGACGTCAGATTTGCTGAGAGATTTCGAGATTCGTAACAATACGTATGTAATCTTCCTGGCCTACGTCAATCGCAAATTTAAAATTGCATTTTTCTCACAGGCACGGGTTATGGCATGGCTTCTACGTGTGTCGTGTGTGAATTGTGAATCAGAATTCCAGAATCTACACACACAGGAAACTTAATAACGCGTGTACAAATCCGGGAATCCCTAGTGGAACAGGTTTTTTAGTGTATTAAGAAAAAAAATTATAACATCACATGCTTATGAGTTGCAAAAATGAACATCCATTGTTTTATATTCATCCGTGAGAAATCTTGTTGTGGTCAGTTCTACTAAAGCGGTGTTCATTGAGTGTCTCAAGATAGTCTTGCCACAAGGAGCAGCAGAAAATTAACAGTTAAAATCCAGACCTAACCGGAATAATTAAAACGAAAATAATCCAGTTCAAAAAATACTGTTGTACTATTCAAGTTATTCCGTGAGAATTGTAAGGTAAGGTTCAACTGATTACATTTAAAAATCTCAAACTTGCACGATTTATCGAATGCCTACAAATATTCTAGTGACAATTTATTTCCTTATTTGTAATTTTGTACGGTTTGAGGACTCTTAGTTTATTCACATTTCAATATCGTCGATAAAAAATCCAGTAGTTTGCAGTTAGGTCTGTCGAATCACAGACGTTGAGACAAGAATCAATATTTTTCGGACAGGGGCTACTGATCGAATCTAATAAATGCAATATTGTTGAAGTTTTCAAATGTCTTGACTTTCCCTAAAGAGTTGCCCGACCATGATCGCTCGCGATCTTGGGTCGACCGTCGTACCAAAATGTAAAAATATTTCTCTCATATTATTGTAACTTAACTTGTAACGTAAAATTTTTCTAAATAAGATTTACTATAAAAATCGACTATTCTTTCTTTGTATTTGTATTCGAATCGCAATCTTTGAGGAAGTCATTTTCATCGAAACCAGTTAAATCAGGTAGCACGATTTACCGCAATCGTGTGAATTTTATTCAAAGCGTATGAGTTTCAAAGGAAACAGCTGAAAGGTTGAAGGTTTCGTGTGAACGGATTTACGTCATGGTTTCCTGAAAGCATAAGCACTTCAATAAAAAAATCTTTTTAAAAAAATCTTTCAGGTACACACAAATCAGCAACATGGCGGTTTTGATTGACGATGAACTGATTGCAGAGGTTGGTTAAAAATAATGATGATAAATTGTTCTAAATATTAAAGACATTCTGTATTAAAAAATGATGGAATGTTTTTTTTTATGTTTATCCCAGTTTCGGCTCAGATTAGAAGGCACAGACTTGATTGACTTAGAGAATCATATGATTTGGACAATGTTAACAGGTAATTAGAATGCAATGGAGTCCTCGGCATGGATTTCTTGAATGCACTCGTAAAATGTATGGAAATATCCGATGATAAATGTATTACCTTTTTTTTGTGGTTTTCAGGGTGTAATGGAGATCAGGACAAAGCGGAAAGATTACTCCATAAGGTGAGTCAATGCTACAGTAAAAATGTACAGAACCTTGAACAAAATTATAAAATTAATTGTACTATTCCAATTCCAGTTGATGGACGCGTCATTCAGATTAACAGAGAAGAGGGTCGTGACTTTCAAAGATTACGTCCCTCAGTTGGAAATTGATCAGGATTTTAAATACAAATTCCTCGGATATGATCCATCTGGCGCACCTGGTAAGAATTTACAGACTTTATATATGTACAATGCGGTCCAGTCCATAATAATTGACCCCTCCCCCTTTTTTATTTTATTTCTCTGGGGATTACATTTTATTTATCTCTCCGTACATTAACTTACCTTGTACGTATGCACATGTTAATTTTTGAATGTTTAATTTCATGACCTTAGTGATGTGGGCTGCTGTCGGACGTTGGAATCCAAAGGAACTGATTGAGAGGGGTCTGAGAAAAGAATTATTTCTTGCCATCATGAAATTGGCTGATGACATTTGTCGTCAAGTGTATGAACAACGATTTGACGGAGATGGAATACCGACTGGTTCAAAAGCGACTTTGATTTTAGATTTGAAAGACATGGCTCTGAACAGATTTCTTCATTTTGAAAGTGAGTAAATCCATCGATCGATTCAAAAGAGTGTTGGATAATATATTACGATTTTTTAAAATAAATATTAACTTAATTTGTATAATGCAATGCAGCTATTCGGCTCCTACTCGGAATGGTGAGAGACGTAGAACCACTGGCGACTCTTGTCAGCAAAATATACATCATCAACTGTAAGTCAAAATTTAAAAGATGTGAAAAAAATAAACACACAAATTTTAAAATTTGTTTTGTTCCGAAATAGGTTCTTGGCCATTCTATTACTTGCTCAATATGATTAAACCATTCATCTCAAGAAAAACTTTAGCAAAATTGGAGATCCTTGACACAAATCCAAATAAATGGAAACAAGTTCTGAGGGGGAATTTTGCGGAAGACATGTTGCCGAGTGAATACGGTGGAACGGGGGCCAAGGTTTTGGGATGAATGATTGTATTAGTGCTCGAATGTCCAGAATTTTAATTTTTTGTACCAAAAGTTTTTTAAACAGATCTGAGACTTCAGGTTACTGCTTGTAATAAATTATGTAGTAAAATATAAATAAAACCGACTTAATTTACGATGACGAGATTACGACTAGTGTACAAATTTTATTGCACGATTTTATACACACAGAGAGAGAGATCACAAGTTTTTGTTTCATGTTGCTGTCGTCAATTGTGACGGACTAACGTAAGTACGTATAATATTTTTTTGAGCAGGAGAAGAATTGTGATGTGATTACTAAAAATTTAGAAGTTTGTTCATAAGATTCTTCAGTTTTGACTTTGGTTAAGTTTTCGAAGATCTTAATTTTGAAGATCTCTTGATTTGTTTAAGAGATTATGCAGAGCCTGTAGAACCGGCCCCGGCTGACTCAACTGAAGCAACTTTGTTCACCGTAGTGTCTGATCCTTCCAATTCAGTCGACATTACGATTTGTGATGCAGTCCTGGAAGGTCGACGGAGTTCATCTTGCCAATACAATGCTTTTTCCAATGGAGTATGACTCAATTCCTCATGCTCATCACTTATAATGTTACGTTCTTCACGGAGTTCTTCTTCTGGGAAATATGCTGGGACTTCTTCACGAAGAACTCGGATTTTAAAATAGCTAGAATTTATAGAGTAAATCATTATTAGTGGGACTAATTTTTTTTTCTTAATTAGTAGTTTAACTAATTACTCACTTCAAAATGGCAAAAAGCGGAATCCAAATGATGGCCACAATGGTGAGAAGAGATCCAATGCCAATGACGTACCCTGGATACGTTACTTTGACATTGGTTCTGTTATCTGTATTCCATACTTCATATTTTTGACCGCTCGTAAAGTATTCAGCCACGGAAGCAATGAATAAAACGAACATGATGAGTGGAGAAAATATTTTCCAGCACAAGAGTAGGTACAGGTTGGGGCGTCGACCCGTCATCAACTTAATGTCATACGCAAACCTAAGATTCAAAATTTACTTGCGATTAACCCATTTTCTTAAAACACTGACAACTAACTAGAACTAAACTCACGTTTTCAACCCATAGACCCATGAAATTCCAACACATTCAAAAAAAGCAATGGCAAGAAGGCACCAATTGGTCACAAATTGATCAAGTAAAGTAACCACATATTGCCCCCATCCACAACAAAATAACATGGAGAAAACGCAGGAGATTGCACAGAAAATAGCTGTAAAAATAGGAAAATTAATATGTAGTAGATATGGCTGGAATAAATTTTGTTTTGTTCTTCGTACTTGTGATTTTGGCTTTGTCTTTAATTTTAAACAAGTCTTGGACAACAGCAATTCCGCCTTCAACTGTTCCAAATCCACTGTCAATTCCAAGGGAGAGAAGCATCATGAACAATAGAAATGACCAAATTTGTGGGACCGGAAATAGTGTGATTGCCTCAGCAAAGGCAATGAAGATCAAACCTTGTCCACCTCCGGCCTAATTGAATAAATTTTTAAAAAATTATTGTGTTCGTATTGTAATGGTATGGTCACATCTGGGATTCAATCAATGTTTTGAGACTCACGTCCCTCACGAACTTTTCGAGACTACAATTTAAGTTCATCTTTGTCTTATTTTCGATCAAACAGTCATCAAACTTTTTGGTTCCAGCAGCACCTGTGAAGACAATATGAAACTGAAATAACTTGACTTTGCACATATAAAAATATTAAATAGTTTCGTGCAGTTGGGATTTCACTAAAACGGATAGCCCGTGATATTTTTCGAATAGTTTACAAATGAGAGTGTAATTCTTTGCACTCATTTCAGATTTTACGAACATAATCTCAAACAAACCTCAACATAATTAAAGGTTACTAAAAAGGGAAGGTTGCAAGCGACACTGCACTTGCAGATATGAAAAGAATCGTCAATTTACCCAAAATTGGAAAGATGACCATGGAGGCAAAGATAGAGGTACCACAATTAATCAATGACACGCTAATTGCATCCTTGTAGCAATTATTATTTGACGGCAAGTACGATGCAAATACAATCAGAGATCCAAAAGCCAATCCCAAGGAGAAAAATATTTGTGTCCCTGCTAACATCCATACTTCTCCGCTCAACAATTTCTCCCACTATTAAAATTTAAAAAAATCAAATTAACCGAAGACAGAGAAAGATTGTTTGAATTGTAATTTGTGTCCAATTTTGATAATTTTGGTTTTAATTAATTTAATTAATTACTTTTGGATCTAAAAGGATCCTGTAACCATTCCCCATTCCCTTGAGCGTCCATGCATAAACTAAGAAAATCACAAGGACAAAGTACGGGAAAAGGGCCGAGAAATAGACAACCTATTTGAGAATTAGTAATAAATATTTTCTCATTAAAATAATTAAAAATGTAAGACACTAACTAATTACGACACTAAATAATTAAAGGTTACCTTTCCAGTGGCCTTGACTCCTTTGAAGAGGATAGCCCAGATCATAATCCAACCAATGACAACGTATAAGGCTAAGTACCAATTCCAGTATCCAGGATCTTCGATACCGTCCGAAATGTTCAACACTTCGTGGTACCAATAGTATTGGCTCGCACCACCTTTCTAAAAATACAGAAGTAAAAAAAAACAAATCTGAAAATGTTCGAATTCAAGTACACATTTCAAAACTAGAATTTAGAAACTAGAAAAATTAACCAACTTGTGTGATTAGACACAAATCCGCCTGTATTAAATGTCCCTATAAAATCAATTATAAATTTCAAAAGATTACTTCGCACAAACCACAGGCGTAAGTGGAATTAAATCCGGCTGGAGTCATGAACTTTTTATCTGTAGCGGGTCTGTCACAAAATTTATCCGCTGAACCAACAGCATAGGAACAGTTTTGCCAACGGAGAGTCGAACGAAAGCCCTACAAAATTTAAAATATCAAAATCAAAATGAATCTCGAAATCATGAAGAAAAACTTCAATGAATAAATTAATTACATCAAATAAGTATGACAGACAATAGCCGATGAGAGCTGTGTAATAGAGACCAACGATGACACACGTAAAGCCGGCCGTCACACCAATTCCTCCGAGGAAAGGAGAAATTTCATTCCAACAACCAAGTGTTCCTTTTCGAAGTCTTTGTCCAATCGCGAGTTCCAAGAAAAACATTGGGATTCCAAGTAAGGCCAACATGAAGACGTACGGAATCAGGAAAGCAACTAATTTGATAAAGAATTAATTAATTGAATAAGTCAGGCTGGAAAACTTTACGTTCTACTTTTCTGACCCCATCAAGGACAAGGTCTTTTTTTTTGTACACCAGTTTTACCGCCGAGTCTTACCTCCGCCATTATTGTGGAATAAATATGGAAAACGCCACAAGTTTCCAAATCCGACAGCATATCCAACGAGGGTTAAAATGTAAGACACTTTGCTTCCCCAACCTTCTCGTTCATCCTCTTGAGCGATTAGGGGATTTTCTACGATTGCAACGTCTTTGACGGATTCCCCCTTTTCCTGGGGGCAAAACATGTAAAAAAATTGAAAATTTTACAAAATATACATCCCTATTTATCAATTCTAACAATGAAACTCACCACATCCACTTCTGAGGGTTTGTCACCGGCCGGAGTCCCGGTCTCAGGATTGACAGCATCATTCGAGTCAGCCTGGATATATGAAATTGGAAATATTCAAATTAACATTACTCGAAATTTCAGAAAATTTTACTAACCATATAGAGCCGCCCGGTTGAAAATTCACAGGTACAGGAAGCTAAGTCCTGACCTTCAAGCTAAGATTAGATGAAAGCAGATGAAAAGTTTCGAGATAAAAAAAATACTTTGAGAACAAAAAAAAAGTAAGGAACAAATAAAATTCCACGAATATATGAATGAATTGATTTTCACTGGATCCGCTCACTCGGACATGACCTCAAAATATTCAGCAATCAACAAATGAATATTATTTTTCCGTACCTTAGCGACCACATATTTTCAGATTACCACACTTTTTTTTCCAAACTGTAGTTCATGGGAAGGGGCCGGTTGCCAAAAAATGTGAGATATACATTTTGTGAGTTAATTTTATTTCGGCTCAAGCTCTCTGCCGACATGACATTTATTTGCATGATTTTGGCTGTATCCATTTCACGTAAAATTCCCCATGGAAAAAAAAATCAATTTTTAGTTGCATCAGATAATTATGCACTAGACAGTAGCATATTAGGTCACGGCCATTTAGTGCAGACGGAGTCACAACAATACGAAGCAAACCGGACATATCCTGAGACTCCGACGTCCAAAAATTGAAGGTTAAAATCTTCAAACTTAGCATGATTTCACTCCGGAAAGAGTAAAAGTTGTTTGTGACGAAAATATATTGGTGTGAACCTTGAGGGCCCTCCCTGAAATAACTAGTATACATAACCACCGCACCGCATGTACTTTGGAATCATAAAATGAAAGTTTACCTTTATTCAAATTCAAACGACAAAACTACCGAAAATCCCATAACCTAACGTATGTAATTCATGAATGCGTGTACGTATCTTTTGTAAACAAATCTGTAGGAAAGTTTTTGTTGTGATTTGAAAAGTAGGGAAAGGACATTTCCTCTTTTGGGACTAAAAGTGTTTCATTGTCATTCATCTCCAGCCAGCAATGAGGATTCAAAACATATAAATATCTCTGTCCATCTCAACTCATCACATTATTGAGGAATCAGTCCGAGAACAAATCAAGTCTTCAAGAAAAAAATATTAAGTCTTTCCAAGTTCCTTTTCGAATCGAAATTACATAAAATTTTACCAAGGAAGTGAAATATACAAAATTCAGAATCATGAGACCGACAATCATTGTGGTGAGTTTTGATATTCTCGTAATTTCAACAAATTTTGTGGACCCTACCCTGGAAAATTTATTTTCCCTAGAGTTTTGCAAATTTAATCGCATTTCGGGTTCCATTTTCACATTAATATTTACAATTTTTGCAAATTCAAAATTTTTAATAATGAAATTGACATCTACCAGATGCGATCTTCACGATATGAAAATTTTTATTTTAACTGTTCCGAAAAAAAAATTAAAGCGAATTAACATACCCTGAAAAATTTTAACTTATGCTATTTCGACACTTTTGTAAATAGAATACGTGTAAATAATGATTCAATATATTTTATAGCTCGTCGCACTCTTCGGCATGGCCATCGCGAACGTTGTTCAGACTCCAGCTGACGCCAGCGCACCTGTAAATGTTGACCTGGTCACACCTGAAACCGTCATCGGAGAGTCAAAACAGGGGTCAGTGGAAGGAGCCGCCCAAACACCAGCTGACGACAGAATTCTTTTGAAGAAGAAGAAGCTCCTTCTCCTCGCAAAATTGAAACTTTTGGCCCTCAAGGCTGCTCCATTGGCACTTGTCCCAATCAAACTTCTTGCTTTGGCTCCATTAGCCATGAAACACATGCAACCACAAATGATTCCAGTTCCAATTCCAGTCCAACAACCATCTTATGAACCAGAATACTCCCCACCCCCACAATATGCCCCTCAACAATCATATTATCCACCTCAACAATACTCCGCCCCTCCCCAGTACTCTGCCCCTGAACAATACCCAGCCCCACAACAATATTCACCCCCACAATATTCACCCCCTCAATATTCACCCCCTCAATATTCACCCCCTCAATATTCACCCCCACAATATTCACCCCCTGAATATTCATCATACCCCCAACAATATCCTCAACAATATCCATCTCCACAGTATGGACAACAGTATTAGGTCTAATTACTAAATCTAATTAATATTTCAATTTGGAGTTATATTTTTTTATATGAAATTCTATACATACGTATATTTTTTGTTAACCGATGGATGAATGAAGATTTACGTGAAGTGCTATCATTGTGAGAATCATATTTTTAAAATTGAGAGATTTGTGTTCTTTTTTCTAAAGAAAGGAATATTTTTGTACTACAAACACACACACATACTTATGATCAATTAACCAGTCAGAATTTTCAGTGAGAGTTTTTAAGTGGGATTTTTTGGAATGGACGTGAATAAATTTGTTTAAAAATACAAAAGTAATCTAGTAGTATTTGTTGGATTTTTATTTTGAAAATGTAGAATTTGGTTGGAGTTGCGAGAAATCCGTGCTCTTAAATGCTCAACGAAATACAATGCATACGAATCCCGTTCTTATATAAAATTAGAACGATTTTCATTCTAGCAAACAGATTTTAATGTTCAACTTATCATTTGATTAACCACAGTCATATTTGACAACTAGAGTTAGAATAAATTAGCATCTGAATCTGATTCACTTTGATTATGGTCAAAACAACTATGAGTACCTTTTCTGCTAACTAGAAAAAGATTTGGACTTCCAATTTCAACTGACATATATACTGATAATTTATTCCGATTGAATTTTGCCTACAAAATAATTTGTGATCGTACTTGTCCAGAAATTAGAGTTTGTATGAAAATTTAGGTACGAAAATAAAATATATAGATAATAATTTGAACGTATAGTCAAAATTCTTGCAATCCGTTCTCGTTGACTTCGTTGCATTCTTGCATTAGCATGCAAATACAAATATTGAGAAAAATAGTACAGTGAAAATGAACATATCAATTCCAAATCAATCTCTTACTCACTAATTCCCACTAATGTCTAAATGTTCATGGTCAAAATTTCTCTTTTTTAAGGTATGCGCTAATTTGGTCCAACAAACAACAATAAGGTTTGAGGTTTTTGTTTACCCGGTCAAGGTGACTTATTTCTGGGGTAAATTATAATTTTCCATTTCATTCAGTTCAGTTCAAAGAAATAGAAAGTGATTCGGACTACCGACCGACCCCGGAGCGCATTGGAGAGAACCATCCAACCATCGTCACTTGCTACACCGCACCAGAAAAAGGGAATCTTAGGAAAAGGGCGGATCATAAAAGGGTAATTTAACCTTTTTATTTTTTAATTTATTGTAGCAATAAAATTAGTTAATAAAGAACCAGGGTACCTAAATTATCAAGAAGGATGTGAAATTAACTTTTCCTGAGACCAGACGCTTCCAATTGTAAAAAATTTATCGGAAAATCTTATTTGGTTAAACGTCCAGATTATCCAGATCACAAGAAATAATCCGACGACTAATGGAGGAGTGAAATCAAATGAAGATAAAATGAAGACAAATTGTGGAATCTTGATATGGGTAATTCAAAACAAATTCTGACTAAGGATTTTACATTTTATTTAAAAAGTTTCTATTGTTTTCTTTTAATCACAGATAATACTCTTCACTACTTGTCCAGCCATTACCAACCAAGCTAAACTCGACCAGAATTTGGGACAGAATTATTTCAGAGCAATCACTAAAGATGGGAAAACGACAATTAACTCATTTTTTGGTCCAACCCCACATCCACTGGCAGTGCAAATCAATCCTAGTCAACAAACACCATCTCAAGACCGAATGTTCAAGAAGAAAATATTTTTGCTTGGATATTTGAGCTCATTTTATTTGAATCCACTTTTTACCCGAGGTCAAAGTATGTTCGGATTTGGGACGACCACGCCAGCCCCGACCCCAACGTCCGCACCGACTCCAGCGCCAGCGCCAGCACCCATGCCAAATCCAATGCCAGCTCCAGCTCACGGTGGTTATTACCACGGAGGAGGGTATGGAGATTATGGAGGTCACAGTGGGTACGGAGGTCATGCTGGTTATGGTAGTTATAACGGTTACGGAGGTCATAGTAATTACGGAGAACACAGTTACTACCCTAAAAAGGAGGAAACTACCACTACAACAGAGGCAACAACAACAACGATGACAACAACGACTACACCGAAACCATACAAGCATAAATACGAAAAATATGAATACGATTACGATTACTACGAAGACGATGCAGATGACAGGTACGGATGTGACAGTTATTATTACGACTGTGATCATGATGCTGATCATCATCATAAGTACAGAAAATATAAAAAGTGAACTCAACCAATTGAAATCGTACAAATTAGTTTGTGTTTGCATTGTTTTATCTTTCCGCTTGTTTTTCATAATTTTGTGGCCGAACGAGACACAGGATTACCTACAGTATTCAAAAGTTTAATAGTGCGTAAACTATAAATTGTGTATTAGTCTCGTTAACTCACACCAAATGAAATAAAAAAAATTTGATTGGATTTTTTAGTGTTTACTGTTTTCACTCGAAATGTTCACGGACCTAAGAAATATCAGAATTATCGCAGGTAATCGCAGGTTTCGCGGAGTTTTTAAGACGAAGTTACATGTTAGTCGTGATAATTTTATCTTAGGTTACTACAAGTACTGTGTATAATTTTGTTCAAATGACAGCATGAAATGTATCCACCTTCACATATACAAAATTGAATAGTGTGAAGAAGAGAAATTTCTCACAAGGTCTCCAGGTCCAGAATTCACAAATTGACTTTCATCATTGAACACGTACATTTTTGAAATCTTTGTCAACATACTTGAGTCATAATAAACCTCTCGTTCAGCGTAGGTCGGAATTCATATGCAAATATCTCAAAATTTTGTTTAACAACTGGTAATGCATATTAGGGAATTGTAATTTCAATTGGGATATGCTGCAAAATGCGTGACTTCAGTCTTCCCACATATTGTTGGGTGAGTTGAGTTTAAAATCTTGATCAAATCATGGCAGTGGCATTAGCAAAAATATTCCATTGTTTTTATTTTATTTTCTCTTCCAGAGTGTTCTATTAATTTACATTGCGATTACGGTAAAGATTTCGGCCAACCCGGTCTCATCGAATCCATTGGCTGAAGATCGAATGATTTTACCACCAAAGTTTCCAGAACGTGTACCATATGGATGGTTCAGTTCAGCTTTGTTGTGTAAATTTTTCGTGGGGCCCGGTGCCCCTTTTTCGGTGAACAGAGCTTGTGCAGGGCCGATGCCTCCGTTTAGAAAACCAACAACGACTGTACCTCCAACTATATCGCTAACAACAATGGCCATATCCTCACCTTCATCGGAAATGTCATCAACAATTCAAAAAACCGTTCATGTGAAACCGAATAACGATTATGAGTATGATGAAGATTATGAGGAATACTACGATGATTAATGTTACAAAATTACGGTCACCAAAATAGAAAATACTAGAGACGTGGCCGAAGTCATTTAATGCAACCGAACAACTAATGATCTGAGTTTTAACCAGTAAAATCCAGTTTGATTTGTTAAGGATTTTGGATACATACAAGGGAACCCGAATAACTGATCTAATTTTTAGAAATTGTACTTGTGTTAAATAAAGAATTGTTGAATTCCTTATTCTACGAGTTCTTTCTTTCCTGAATTCTGATTACGATGCAAATAATGTAAACTGAATGCAATGGTGTTCTTGGTTTGAATTTAGAAGTTTTATCTGATTAAGTCCGAATTGTTATTTTACAAAGGTGGGGAACTGATACAAGTGATTGATCAGGATCTCAGGATGGTTGAGGATCGACTGATAACTTAGCCTAGGTTTTCTATCCTATTTATACTAAGTGAGTTGACTAAGCTAGCTAAAGGAGTAAACAATAACTTATAATAATTGTTTTCCATTAAATTTAATGTATTCCAATTAAATATAAGTTATTACTAATGTATCCTTATGGAGTTTCTTCTCTGGGTGACAGTTTTTAGGTACGTCGCCATCTGAATTGGTTGGGTGTCTGTTCTGATTTTTCCTTTCCTCCGTGTGTGGAGAAAGTCGTAAGTCGTCTGTGTTTTGACAGCGTACATGGTTCTCCGTGTAGGCAGAGTGGTTCGGTTCGGAGTTTCAACTATGTGACTCACGGTGGATGAGTCGAGGAAATTCCCGTGGCTGAATCGCTCCATTCGGGTACATTTGCTTATTCCTTCATAAGCGTGAGTGTAGGATGAGGGAAAACATAGGAAGTGTTTGAGGGAAAGTGTAGGAAGTGAGAGAAAGTAGGAAATCGGCAGAATTCCCTAACATTATCTAAATCCGGGAATTACAGTACATAGTATGTAAATGGAGAGGTTCGTTACTTCGACCTTCGGTTGTAGAGTCCGAGATTTTATACAAACAAATTTATCCAGGGCTAATGAATAATAATGTCAAGTGGATTTACATAGTATCAAAATTTTACTCTTATTTAAATTGGCAGGCAATTTGTAGTGGGAATCCATGCATGTGTGCGATACTTGAATTTCTGCCCAATAGTTGCCGTCCTAGAATACTAGTAGTAGTCCTAGAATATTCCCGATTTTATCTCTATTTTCGGAGCTTGATTGACAGCCGGAGCAAGGTTCATTAATCATGCAATCATGCAAACATCCTAAATTCTAATTATAATGTTAAATTGCTAGTGCACTTTGTGCATCAAGGTTGAAGAATAATCCAATTTCAATTGACATGACTCGATGCATTAATCCAGGGTGTGTGCTTGTTTAAATATCGGACTCTAGACGCGAAGGTCGAAATTGCAGTCCTCTAGACACATACAGAGTACTAGACTATATATCCATGCATATTGATAAGGTTTCGTATATAAACCGAGTGCATTTTCAGTTTGAATTCAGATCCAACTTGTTCTTTGAGATATTCCAGTAAATCAACTTCCAAAAAAATCCAACCAAAAAAATTTCAAAATGTTGAAATACTGTATCGCAGCACTTTGCGTCCTCGCCGTTGCTGAGGCAGGAGTTATCAAGCCATCCTACGCAATTTCAACCGCAAAGGCTTCACCCTTCGGCATTGTTGAAGGAATTACATCTTGTGGTATGTACTTTTTTTTAAAAAGAAGATTTTTTTGTCAGTTTTTAAAGAAATGTTTTGCTAATTGATAATTTTTCTATATTAGGATCCGCTGGACAAATCCTCCAAGTCCGTGTCACCGATTGCACCAAAGTTCCATGCCAAGCTGTTGTCGGAAAGACTTACCTCATTGAAATTGACTTCAAGCCAAGTAAGTTTTCACAATTCCTCATGCAATTTCCCAAAAATACCTTAAGTTCTGATAACCAACGCTTGTTTTCTAATCTAGGTGCTTCCCACTCAAGCCTTAACTTGAAGGTCCTCCTCATCCACCAAGGTGCATCCCATACCATTGTCGATGGTCCAGTTGCCGGATCAGAGGTTGAGGCCGGTAACACATACACCTTCACTTACCAAATGCCCATCTCTGAAAATTACATGGGATTGAGTGATCTCCGAATTGAAATCAGTGGAAATGGAATTGTTGAGCTTTGTGGAGTCGC
>JAQGCB010001408.1:0-14611 GCA_034698835.1 Protaphorura tricampata
ATTTACGTATGGCGTCATAATCTTTGCATACTCATTCGAAAATATGCATGGCAAGAACTTAAACTACAATTATAGTAGTATATGGAATTAGTCATCGTCTTTCTTTCGGAATTTGCTTTTGCTGTGCTCCTTCTGAAATAAAATACTGAGTATAGAGAGATGTTGCGATGTAACCATTTCTCACTACCTACTTCAGATGATTAAAATTGATGATATGAAAAAAATGCGAGTATATTTAGAATTACAGCATCAATTTAAAAGATTCATTCATCATTCAAACTTCATATTGAAGTCTATCTATTTTATTTTTAGTTTTGTGTTCTTATTTTTAAATATCTTCATCTAAACGAGTGGGTTAAAGAGATTGTGTTCCAAGAAGTTTGCCATGCAATTCCTCCCTGCTGCATGCATCTTCGTTAAAAACGGTGAATCTTAAGAATGAAGTGTTAACCAAGACTGACCGAGGAATTGCCCTTCCTCTATGAATAGAGGAATCTCCTTTGTTCTCAATCGTTACTCTAGAATGCCTTTGACAGGCAGAATGGGAGTACCAATTTTTGACGTAATTGGTAGTAGAATTCTATAAAATAAAATATCAGTAGTCGACTGGGCGTCAGTATGCATATCGTATAATGCGATTTTAATAAATTTTGCAACAACTTCTATATGAATTGCGAATTTGGATTTGTAGTAAACTTTAATCCATATTTTGAGTGTGCATATAATTATCGCAAAACACAAAGACTAAAGACTGAATTATATTTCGTACTAGTACGTTACTTAATCATATGACGGTACCGGATAGTATTTGTAGTAAGTATTAAATTAAACGAAACACTACGATATCAGAACTTAAATGTGAGTATCTGATTAATTTTTTTCATTTCAAAATTACAGTGATTAGATTGGCAAGTGTATTCACTATTGTATAAACAAAAACATGAGTACCGATCCACAAGATCTTAGAATGCGATAATGGTGAATATAACCTAATTTTATATTTTATAGTAAATCATATTAATAAAGGCATTTTTAGTCTATCATGTTGAATAGGAATTAATACTTAACAGTGAAAGTATATTATAAATGCTAGATCAAAACATATGAGTAAATGCTGTTTTTTAAAGCAATAAATACTTATTAGAGAACGAAAAGTCAGTCATAAAGCAATATTGAAGTTACTGTAAATTAGGGCTTCGTTCATTCAAATGATTTATATTATTACAAGGTTTCAAAGAGAAATGATGTAGTAGTACACGAAAAACGAAACAATGAAACGGATATTAAGACTAGAAATTAATGTTAGTTGTTACGATTGTCAATTCATTAACACAACCCGTGATATCGATTCCATTTATCCATGTGCCATTTCAAATTCCCACTTCAAAAACTTCGACTCATTTGTTGGTCCATTTCATTAGGTCGAATCTTAAACGTACAAATTGAAATGGGATTCGACACTACATAATTCCTGGATTCCCATAAACTATTTATTTATCCCTCTGGATCATCTGGATGTCTGCGAGGTAATTTATGTATGTAATTCTAAGCGTAACAAAATAATATCTTAGCACCGAATTGCGATTGGAATGTGAGGGGTTGCGCAGCCATCAAGTACTGAGCAAATATTTTAGCCTTCTTTTCTGAAAAACCCCTCATCAGCTTTAGTAGCCCTCGGAACTTGATTCAATGTCTGGACACTCTGGAGGCTCAGCAAGTTCAGCTTGATCCGATATGTCAACGTTGTCAAAACCAGGCGGTGGTATTCCAAACAAATTCTCGTCATTTTCTGTACTTGGTGGTTTTCGTGTGGGTAGACGTCGACGTTTAACAATTTTTACTCGACTCTGAAATTGAACAATGTTGTGACTGAGTCAGTGGTGAGTATTAGATATATTTTTGTTAGACGTCGTAGCACGGCTATGCTATATTTTGACTACCGTTCGTAAACTTTAATGAACAACTCACCTTTACAACGCCGGTGAGCAAACTTTCTGAACCCGCCGAAATTTCACCGAAAGAGCAAGGGGCCTCGTCCGCGGTTGGAGTTGAAGGCTTTGATCCCGGTCTTAAAGCCAACGGGTTTATATTAAGACTTAACCCCAATTTCTTTACGTTACTCATTCCAGCTGGAGGTTTCTCATCTGATTGATCTGCTTCAGAACTCTCAGTATCCAATCGAACCCTCACATCAATATCATCATTCAATTCATTAGCATTTTCAGTAATGACACCAGAAGGACAAGTCGGTGAATTAACTCCAGGACTTGTTGGAACATTTGGACAATTTGGAGAATTAACACTAGCATTTGTTACAGAAACAGGTTCATGATTTTCTTTTTGAATTGTTAAGGCAGTAGGTTTTCGGGGGCTAAAGAGAAACATGTCGTCTTCAGCCTCATCAGTGAACAGAGAATTTTTTGCCGCATTGGATGTAGGCTGGCTTTTTTTCTGCTCAACAATGACATTCTTTGACTTTTTTGCGGTGATGGATTTAAAAAGATCATCATCACCGGAGTCTGAGTCGTCAAAAATAGACTTTTTAACTTTCACGGGTTTCGCTTGACTTTTTGGTTGAGAAATTCCGGAAACCGATGAAGAAACTTTGTTATCGCTTTCACTATTTTCACTATTTAGAACTACGGCTACGGGTTGGGGCGTTGCAGGCTTGACGGGTTGAGTATGGTTATTTCGTTTGTCGCCAGCGTGTTTGGGTTCAGTAAAAAGATCACTCGAATCATCATCATCGTTAAATAGTGATCGTGACCGCGTCACCGTTGCTGTAGGGGGTTTAGAACCTTCTTTCCGCGATCCCTGAGAACTTGTGAGAAAACTATTCTTCGTGTCAGAAGAATTCGTTTTAGTTTCATTTATTTTATAACTTTTGGCACTAGATGTGAATAGATCACCATCAGAATCCGAATCGTCGAATACTGAATTCTTTGTTTGTACAGATTTGCTCGGCACCTTCGCTTGTACATTGGAATTTGTAGTAGACGCTGTTTCTGTGCTTGAGTTGGCTCGGGGTTTAGTAGTTGTTGTTGTAGGCCGGGAAAAGATATCACCACCGATATTGTTGTCCGTTTCTGCTTCTCTTCGGGTAGATGTTATTGTAGATTTCTCAATGAGAACATCCTCACTTTTTCTGCCTGTAAAATTAAAAAATAATCAATCCATAATGTTCTCAATTAAGTACGTTGATTAATTGGAGAATTTACGGCAAGAATAAGGAAATACCACTTACCAGAATACAATTCAGAAACTTTTGGTTGGATTTCAGTAGTCTGTTCATCTCTACGTTCTGACGCTTCTGGTTGCTTGGAATTTTCTGTCGGCAAATTTTCGGTTTCCTTAGAATGGTTCTCGTGTACGGGCGAAATTTTTAGGTCTGGTTGACTAGTACTACTGGCACTAGTAGTTACGGACGTGACATTCGACTCTCTCGGTTCTTCTACTTTAGTACTAGTCGATGGAGGCCTGGCGCCTGGTTTGAGTGCCAATGGATTTATTTTCAAATTAAGAGCTGCATTTTTAACAAAACTGTTTGATTGTGGAATCGGTTTAGGTATTAACTTCTCATTCTGGGAAACATGGTCTTCTTCTGATTCTTGCGATTGTAGCCGGTCAACCCTCCCCTGTATGGGCTCAAATATGTTCTCCAGATTCGTGCGTTTCGTGTCGATATTACGAACTCCAACCTCCGGACGTCCGTCGTTATCACTTTCATTTCTCTGCTTAATATCACTCGTAGTGGTAGAGGTTGGGGTGGTAGAGGTCACGATGGTTGAATTTGCATTGCCCGTGTCAGTAGATTTTATTTCTACGGCAGTATTCGTATTTGTTGAAATTGAGCTTTTATTAGACACGTCCAAGTCGTCAATCTCATTCTTGCTTGCTTTGGAATCAAATGAGTTACTGTTTTTCTCGACCTTTTGACCCAACCTCGCTTTGGTATTGAACTGATCATGATCAATCCTCTCGTTCTTACTTGGTTTGGAACTGAAGAGATCATCATCTTCTTTATCCAAATCACTGATGAAAGATGCGGAGTTAGGCCCAGTCTTCGAGGCTATTTTAACATTGTTAACTGGTTTCTGAACCACTGGCTCCTCAAATAAAGTAGTTTTAGGTTTTCCGATCACTTTAGAACGCTTAGATGAAAATAGATCATCATCGGAATCTGAGTCATCGAAAATGGACTTCTTAACTTTCTCTTTTGATGGTTTATGTGCTTTGGATACATTATTGCTGTCCCCGAATAATGGTTTGACTGTTTCATTCGGAAGTGAATCGTTACTCGAGCGATTGTAATTCTTTTCTTTAAATGTGTCTTCTGGGTCATCTCCACCAAATAATGAAGACCCGCCACCGTTGGACGAAAGACTTCTGGAACTTGCCGTGAAAAGATTATCCTTGCTCTGTAATTTACTGTCCTTCTTTTTAGAGCTTGATGAACTGGCAGACGAAAAAATATCATCCGAATCAGAGTCATCAAAAATAGATTGTTTAACTTTCCGTTGTCGATGATTATGTGAATTTGAATGTACAATCGGAGGAGGAACAGACAGTCTTCCAAAATCTTGACTTTCTTTTGCCGGTATATTTGAGGTAGTATTAACTTTGACAATTTGAGGTGGCGGTTTGGCTGGTTCAGGTTCACGTTTAATTTTCCTATCGTTATTAGCAGGTACGCTAGTATTTGAAGTTGGTACGATCTTAGGCGGCTCTGCAGCTGAATGGGTACGTGACTCTTCATGAGTTTTGTCTTTTATATTGGACACCGATTTTATCTGGTTGATTACTGCAGAAAAATCATGAGCAGGATTCGATTGTACTTGGGTTCTGATTCGTGCAGGATTTGTGGGTACTTCTTCTGACCGAATTTCTGGCGGCGCGTCCGTTTCTCGAGTCTCATCGACTTCGCGAATCGGATTATTAATTTGCATGGTTGGCGGATTAGCGTCACTGGGTCTCGAGTTTTTAGGACCAGTGGTGCTACTAACGACAGGTTTTGGTGGTGGGTCAAAAAAATCGTCATCGTCATTGTCAACGTAACGATTGGCAGGATACATTCCACTGGAGCCGAAGAAATCGTCTTCATTATCATCAGGTTCCGCAAACAGCTTTCGACCTACAAAAATATGATTTAAAAATATTTCTCAAATGTAAGTGTGCATCAACAAATCTAAAGAGAAACTCTGTTGGATTTTTCAAATCTGTCAAAAGTGGACCAACCTTGTCCAGGGGGCGGAGGTTTGAAATCATCATCGGACTCATCACTTTCGATTTGCGGGGGTGGTATTCTAGATCTCAACACATTGTTAAGATCTGAAACTAGGTTGGAGGATGTATTCTATAAACAAAGAGAGCAATCCATTTATCGACGTGTTCCCAATTTCGACGATAAATGAAGAATATTTCAGAATTTCTAGTTACCGCATTTGGGGTTGGGGATACGAAATTAGGCCGCAATTGAGCATTAGCACTTTGGGGATGCACACCAATACTACTGGAGGACGACGTTGAGACAGGAACTTTACCATATGAAAGGTCATCAGAACTCATAGAACCCTCTCTTCTGAAAGCCTGGAATCAAAATAATCGATTGATTGTTTAGCAACTGAACTCACTGTTTTTAACATGAAAATCATTGGTTTTTAATTTACCAGCCCAGACGACGGATATCCTTGGCGATAATCGAGATCAGATTCTGACTCTTGGATAGGGCGGGGTGACGGTAGTTGCTGATTCCCACTGAAGTCCCCACTGTGATCTGAAAAATTGGCTTCATCATTGTTGGGCATTGGACTCGTAAATGTGACTGTTTTATTTTCATCCACAAGCCCACAATATCTGCTACTAAAAAATTTAGGAGTTCCGATAAGGTGAGATCGTTTAATTTTAAATTCTTCATTCTCTTTAGCTACTTCCGTTTTCAGACGGTGGTCGGAATTAGTTTTTAGACCGATTTGAATGGCTTCCTTCATTCGGGCGATCAGTTCAGCCTCTTTCTCTGCTTTGGTTTTTACACGATTTTCTTCACTTTTATTTGTGTTTGGAGTCACTGTATTTCTTTCTTCGAATTCTTCAACTAAATTCTCCACGTACTGAGTATTGGCCAACATGAGGAAATCATTGGTGACACTCTCAACACGTGACTGAAGTAAATTCGCTTCATTAGCTAAGGTATCACAGTCCTTCGTAATTCCTTCTGCTTGGCTAACTAAACTCTGTATCAAAAAAGAATCGAAAATAAATAAAAATTCTATCAGAGTAAACTTTTTAAGTAAAATCTGGTTCGGTCAAAAAAAATTACGTTTGAAAAATCTTTCAGTCGATTCAGTAGAGCGTTGTCACATGCAAGCGTCCATTCTGAGCTCCTATCAATCATTTCCTCACTTGTCATCCGCGTGTTTAGATTCCTTGACGGAATCGATGAATCCTGTCAGAATTTGGTTAAAATGTTGTAGTAAATAACAGAATTACACAATCCGAAATCTATAAACATTGTATCAATTTATCAAATACCATTTTGTGGACAGTCGGAGCTATCGCTTTTCTGTTTTCACTAGAACTTCACTATGTCTCGTTCTCAAAACTTAATAGTGGACTGCAAGGACCTACAGAATATAAAATATATTTACTCATTAGATTATGAATGATGGATCCGAAGTATGTACAAACTGAACTACTAACTCCTTAGTACCTTAGTCTAAGTTTTTGAAGCATATCTGCCTCGTACGTGTCTGTTTATTGTGTAGATCAAATATACAAATCAATTAAACCTTTTGAACAACTGCAGATTATGACGACATGCCATGCCGGATGAAAAAAACAAGTAATGATTCACGATACGGGCTTAACTATTGTCATTTTTTTTCTGCTCCGTTATTATCATCCAACCATTAAATATGTACAACTGTGCATCATTTCCTCTTTGTACATTTATCCAACCAAAGCGTTGAATACAAATAATACAATGGTGTGGAAGTGATATGCCGTGCAAATTAAATTGTGCTTCTGGCCCTTCTATCATTTGTCATTCCTTTGGGTCAGCTTATTTCTGAGTTATATGATACGCCGTAAAATAATATTGTCAGCAAAAAAAACTTTAACGTCGTTCCAATAATTCAGGATCTTTTTCTTCGAAAATGATTACTGCAGCATTGTAAATGTAATAAAAATGAAGTGCTTCCATTGATTGTCATTGTCATTCACTGTAAGACGACGTCGAATTATACATGTACTTTTCGTAAGAGATAGAGAATCGGTGCGAATTTTGCGTTAACTTAGGCAAACATATCAAACATTTCTATTTAGGTTATCTTAGCTAAGAGAATGAGGTGAGGTGGATGTTGCGACCCAAACCAGGTCGTTCTAAAGGATCGAACCCCCTATATAAATAAACTACAAGAATTGTTTGGAGCAATATAACTTGAAGACGACTGAATATGGTTGGAGAAGTCGGATTATGCGGGTCGGGTTTATCATGCGACACTTTCAAAGTTTCAAACAAAAAAAAAGGAAATCAAATCGAGCAAGAAAATTCTCTCAATCTTATTGTATGAGTGGTATTCGTACTGCTCAAAGAAAACATTGAGATGCGAAAAGTAATCCCGAAATCATGATTACGAAATATGTACACTTTTTAAAAATGTCAGCAATGTATTTCAGTTTCCATGTCTCAATTCTCAAAAGTGTTAAACCATTATAGAGATACAGTTATTGCTGATGTCACGGTCAGGTCATTGGTTTCATTCAAGGTCGTCCGTCCTCTCTATCATCACCCATAAAATTGATTTTATGACGAAAGTAAGAACTAATAAAATAAAACATACAATTGGCAATAATAATTGAGCTCATTCCCTTTTTCATTGTAAGTTGTTACAAAATTGAGTATTGGCAGTATTGCATGTCGATTCATTACATTATACAATTCCAGTAGTTACACAGCTCCTTCAAACTCCATACCAAGTGTCCTAAATGCTAAAACTAAAAAACTAGTGTACAAAAACTCGGATCGTCTCTAAAACTCGCCAGCCGGAGACGCACGGTTGTCTCAGTTGTCTGAAGTCTTAAAAGTGTTCAAATGCTAATTTTTCGAGAGGTAAAATTTTGATTCCTTAGTAGTAATTAATTCTTGAAATGTTTATGCCCGCTTTGTATCAGCTATCGCACTATCACCTTTCATTTTTAATAATTCTACTTCAAAAAAATTCGCTAATTGTCAGTAGTGAGTAGTGAGTTTTCTTAATTAAAATGAGACTGGAGCAAGAATGACTCACCAATTCAATTCTGAGACTTTCCCTTTCACTTTTGACTTTAGGATTTTATTTTGTCTACCTCCCCCGCAATCAAATCAATCACGCGTAACGATTTCAAAATTTCTCATTCATTTTTGCGTGACTTGACTAACTTGACTATTTTTTAAATGCAACATTTCACATTTTAGTTTGAAGGAAAATAGTAAAGAAATTAAAACTTTTAAAACTAAAAGTTGTTTGAGATGAAAAGGGAGTTTTATTACGAGAGAACGAGTGGAATATCTTTTCCGTCTGATCACATGATCAGAATCCAATTTGATTTTATTGTGTTGCTAAATCTACATATTTTCATTTGTAAAATAAATCCATTCCCGCCTGCAAGAATTTCATCCAAATTCATGATTCTAGAGGGAGGAATGTTGTGGGAATCAAATAGACGCTTTTCTTAAGGTACACTTTTTTCAACATTCGGATTTTGGGACGTACGATGCATTACATAGGAAATAGGGAAATACGTACACCACATAAATGGTAGTCTTGAAAATTGTTTTATTTCATTTTTTCGTAATCAAAACGCATGTCGATCAATGTAATCACATCAATTAATGTAGAATTGGTAGAATTGATAATTTATTGTAAGTATACGCTTTTTATGGAAACGAATTATGAATACAATATTTGTATTATTCTTCGTCTTCCCAGTCTTCCTTTGGTTGATCATCTTCTGAATCAGTGTCTTCAATATCAAACCTTCGATTTTTCATTACTTCGGCAAGAACTGACTGAAGTGGATTTACTGGTAGACTGGTCGTACTATTGAACTCTCTTGCTCGTACAGTCTTTGTGATAGAAAATGAAAAAAAGTCAATTATTCTCAGGTTATGCTTACCATTAAATATGGAAAAGTGGTAGCGCTGAGCTGTGTTAGTAAACTTAAAGTAAATCAATACGTTGCTTAAAGTTGCCTGTGGCTCGATTAATTATTTAGGAGGGATTATTTAGGTTGCTTTTGTTGAAGTAAATGCTTGTATTCTGTGTCTTACGGTAGTTTTATTACCAATTATTAATTGTTCATGTATAATTTAATGCTAACCTTAGAATTTTCGCCTACCTTCCTCAATTCAATTCCGTCTCTTATTGCGGACATCAATTTGCCCCTATTGTTGGCACATATTGGTAGGGACAGTTGAGTTGGTAAAGGAGGTGGCGGCAGAGGTAGTGGACATGATGGCAGTGGTTTACTGTCAATTTCCGTCAAAATTTGAACCGAGTCCAAGATCGCATTCTGAATATGAATTGGGCTGTCAGAAAGTGGAGCTACTATTGCGATCTGGGGTGCACATGTACTGCCAGTAGTATTCATTCCTGGAGAACTGTTTAGAACGGTTTGATGTGCTAAATTGGAAATATCCGAGGTTTGAAACGGTTCAGTATCTTGAGCCATATCGGTCGTATCCGCGCAGGGAGGTTCGCCAGTATCAGAACATTGATTTCCAGTCTTGTCACTTGTTTCAATTTCTAAAATAGTTTTGTCCTTCGATTTGTCCAAAATTTTGGGGCGTGGTAATGGTGTTGGTGCTGGAATGGTTGACTTCCTAGGTTTTACTGGTAATGGCGGACCGGGTTTTCGCGTTTCATCTGCACTGGATATTCCCTTGCCTGGGATATTATTATCAGCTATAATATTGTCTGTCTTGGAGGCACTGACGACTGAACCCTCATTTTTTGTTTTTTGAGAAGTACGCTTAAGCTGGATTTCATTTTGCCATGTAGAAGCTTCACTTGGCTGAACTGGCCTTGGTTCACTTTTCCTTAATTGTACCATGGGTTTTGGGCACTCGAAATCTTGCATATTGTTGCTGTCGGAATTGTTTTTGCTACGAATGATGGCGTCTATGTCCACCGATGTACGCCTTTTCAAAATTTTATTTAGGCTGGTGTTAATTGTAGAGGTGACCGAATTTGATCGTTTCAGTCGATTTTCTTCAATTTTACGAGCTATATCTTCTCCATTCACAGCTCTCGTCGCATTTTTACGTTTAATTTCGTTTACCAGATCTGAATTCACTACGGTTGTGAGGTCTATTAGTTTCTGATCTTCTTCTAAATCTTCGGGTGGAATTGATGGTGGATATCCATCGTCCTGGTCAGGAACGTTATGTGGATTCTAGATTACAAAAGACTTTGTGAAGTTAACTAAAATGAGTTCAAAATTTGAAGTGTACTTACTTCACTGTGAATTGGAGTTAATTTTTTTTGTAATAATTCTGCTAAGAAGGGCGGCCGCGCTATCGGAATTGAATTTTTCAAACTACCAGAATCTTCTGAAGTCGGCATTGGCGGTGGCAAAGGGATTATGTCTGAAATAGTTGGTGATGAAAGTGGAATTGTACAACCGTTCGTCTCTGCACCGATCGTGGTCGCCTCCATCTGCATGGTTACATTTGACATGACATACATTTGAATGTATGTTTAATATGATAATTTGAATGGACTTTTTGTACCTGCTCATGTTGACTACCCAGGATTTCCCATTCCATCCCATCTTCAGTGTCTGCCATTACAACAGATTGCTTATCACACCGTTCGGTCTCCGGAATTAAACTTCTTTCCCTGTGTAGTTTCTTGAATTTCGAAATAAAATTGACAAAATCAGCCAACTCTGGAATTATTAGTTTAAGTTGGTCTCGCAAATCGGGGTCGCTGATACAGTTTAGCACTGTATTATCATCAAATTTCTGGCCTGAAATATATTACACGAATTTGTTTATGTATAACTGCACACACAAATGGAAATGATCTATTATGATGGAACTTACTGGCAAATTTTTTCTCATATATCTGAAGATTGCTCGCTCGAAGAGCTTCTTTGACATTAATGAATGCAGTCATTTCGAATCCGTGAAATGGATTAGCGGAATTCACTGCGGAACCAATTTTTAAGAAATAGTTTTGTTTAGTCCTTTCTCATAAATTATTAGACAACTTTCTGTGTTCCGAACGAATTCATTTATGTTCGACTGACACCGTAAAACTGTCACAAAATATCGGAGAATCTTGAGATTTATGCCGATTTATTTGAGTGCGTTTGACACACAAGCATATATTGTGACACTAGGAAGTTATTTGCAAGACCTAGGAGTCATTGAATTATTCAATAAATCAAGTGTCATCCCGTATCTCGTAACGTAGTGTGTAGTAATCTCGTCTGTTGTGGCTGACTACAGTATAGTGTATAGTCTGTGTAATATTTACGATAGTTTGATAAATGATAGTTCAAGTTGGGTTCAAATGTACGGATCCGGATTGTGGACGTTGAATTATTTGCCTTCCTCACTTTTATCTCAGTTTGGTCACCTTCGAATGGAGCCAACGTTTCGAACCAGGGATTAATCATTAGGAATGATGACTTTCTTATGTAACTTTACAAAGTAAAGTTTACTGTATTATTTGTACTGTCAGAAGGTGTTGAACCGACTAATGCAATGGTTTGACTCGATCGATTTTCGAATTGTTTAGCATTCGCCAATATTTACAACATGGCCCGTGTAAAGGTTAACGCATTGTAGTACTTTGTGTGAAAGTACTTTTTAAGAAATGCTTATGCACACGTTATCGGACAGCAAAAGAAAAACAGTGTAATATTTTCACGACTTTTGCAAATAAAGAAAATTGGGAATGGAAATTGTACATGCACAGGTTAGGTATTATACAAATTATAGAATTTAGCTGTTCAATAACTTCATATAGAAATGAATGGATGCATATTGACAGTACAACTGCTTATCGGACTCTTTATTTCATTTTTTGAGTCACTGAGACAAAAATTGTACACGAACCGAAAATACATGGTGAATTGGGTTTCAAGTTGTGGTTCAATTGTGGGAAGTAAATCTAAGGTTTGAGTTGCATTTCAGGTCAGGTCTACCAAAGCCTATAGTTTCATTGGTGCGAATTATAACATTTAGTTCAATATCCCGTTTTGGGTTGGCATCTTTCGGGTTAAAATATGTGTTTCTAATTTGTAACTAAATTGACTGCTTCATTTTTGTTCGTTTCATTTGATTTGAGTTGAATGAAGGTCATAGACTCTTACTACTATCAAACATCATAAATACGCATGCAATCTAAGTACATCTCTTTACTTTATTTATTTGATATTTTTATTTACATTTATATTTTTTCCTGCCAACTGGTTATCACAATTTACATAATGATTATTAAGTTATTCGAACAAACTTTCGTTTAAAACAAATAGAATTCCACGTGGATTTGTGACAACAACGACGGTTCTAATATTTTTTACGTTGGCCACAATATTATATCGTATCCTACTAAATTAATTTTCTGTTCGGATTGTAAATAATTCTTTCGGTTTCCCTTATTCAACTAATTTCTAGACTGCTTAACACTAAGAGTATAAATTAAAGGCTTGGCAAGAATCGAAACGTCTCAAAAACATAAAATACGTCAAGTTCTTATGAAAAACACCAGGTTTCATTTACAAGAACTTGTTCAGGCTTAAAACAATACACACACGCTGTTGGTTCATTATATTAGAGTGTCCTCGGGGTAGATACAAAATATTTAAACTTAAATTAATTGTTTTGAAATTATTCATTTTGTTGAGCTTATGTATGTAATATATCCTAAGATAGTCGATCCGGAATCCCCGGAAGATAATTAGTTACACAGGATTTTGACAAAAACTCTGACTCTGAACCTTCTAAGATTATAAATTAATGCTAAAATAAAATTTACAAGTCTACACCCTCATCCAAACGAGTTGCTGATTATTTTTTTAGTCTTACAAACTCAACGAACGACCAAAGTGAACGTTATAATTGTGAGTTTATCTCAAAAAGTTATATAGCAAGTAACATTTTTTTCTGCATTAATGCACAGGCGTACGCACGTGGACAAATCAATAGAACATCTAGAATACATAACCCTTAACCAGCTATTTGCAAGGTTTCAATACGGTACTCGTCTAGTTAATATTATTCGGTATTTGTTCTTACTAAAATTATTTAGTCTTTGATATAAATAATTGTCAAGTATTTGCAATTCTTTTCTTCTTTTTCTTTGAAAATACTTGGCAGTAAATATTTTTTAATTAAATTCGCACTCAGGTGATTGCAGTTTATAATGACAGTAGTTGAAACTTATAGATTGCTATTCCCGCACCTATGATGACTGACTGATTTAATAACTATGCGTTTATTTTGACGTTCTAGTGATTGTTAGATGAGTTTTACTTTTGTGTAAATTTTATTAAGTCTTTGAGTGTTCATTACAGGTGAGAACTTTGATTAGCCAGCTCGTAGAAGAGAACGTAGCCCTCACTCGATGAAACGCTTTGACTCGTGATCGGTGTTACTCTGAAATTGCAAAGAAATCATTCATTAGTTTCAGTTTTTTGAATTAAGTTTTGGAATTACATTATGCACATTTAGATTTATGCATTTTTCACTCAATTACCTTGAGTCGTTATAGGTGTTCCATTCACCAGATTTCGGATGCTTACAATAGGCGATGTAATGACCAGAATAGGTGGAACCAGAGTGATTCGAAATTCCATAAAGGTTATACGAGCAACCTTGAGCACGATTAGCAGCGTATGGCGTCATATCCAACCCATTCAAAGGAAACTCAACAGTGGCTGCATAAACAAATTGTCTTATTAGTAAATGCTACTTCCACATTTTAGGCGTTGTGTATTGAGGTTAAACTTACTGCTTAATTTCCCCCTGAATCGTTCACTCGGAGCGAAGCGTTTCAAATGAATGACAAGAACTTTGGGGAATTTTTGAATGGAGAGACTCTTGGTACATTTTCTCCGCGTCTGACATTTTGAACAAGTCGGCTTCTCATCTCCATCTAAAGTCTCTTCTCTGGCAAAAAGTTCTAAACATTGAGATAATTTGGTCGAATTTGACCTTGATGGTATAGGGAGGGAAAGATCCCAGAAAGGATCAAAGGTGACGGAGCAATGACCACACGTCGTACATTTCAATGTACTCTTGAACTGACCAACAAAGATGTCCACAATTTTAGAGTCATCTCCTCGTAAATATCTCTTCCATGACTCCATTGACTTTTGGGCATCGCTACAGAAAATTACGACAAAATTTTAAATCCATTCTAATCAAACATTTCGTTAAATTATTTAGTAAGGTTAGGGTTAGAGTGAACTTTGAAGTCTTACCTGAGAGACTCATCAATATCAGTCAGAATTGGTTTGGGTCTAGTGGTGACTCGGTTGATTTCTTCGTGGAGACCTTCAAGGAGGTAACGTAAAAATTCTTGAGCATCTTGTTGACTGTAGCCCATAAAACGTGGGGCAA
>JAQGCB010001409.1:0-14610 GCA_034698835.1 Protaphorura tricampata
GGCAAATGTTCCACTTAATAGTAAGAGAATATCACGTGAAGAACAACCCACCACGGTATATTGTCTGCCAGAGTAATCGAACCCCCAACACAGTAGAGTAAAGTAACGGCTGCCTATATCTGTATGCTACAATGGATACTGGGCTCGCCATTTTTCTAATCGAAAAATACATGCTTATATAATTTGTACAAATTGTCAGATTGACATTACAGGAGTAGAGGCTATGTATGGGAATGAACATAGTGTTAAAACACTTCAATTCAGTACAATCATCAGTACATTCTGTTTTTTCTCCAGTATTTACGGAATAGAACTTTCAAGACCGACAAAGAGACAAACCAGAAGTAAAATTTGGAGAAGCCATAATGTATATTCTTCCCTACTGGGCTACTCTTTTCAAATTGTGGCCCATGATTGAATCTTGCAGGCAGAACTTCTAAAATAATCACCTAAATTATGACCCTGATCCGGACATGTATCTTATGAGATGTCCAGGAAATAAAACTTTCAAATGTGAAACGTGTCTTAAAAATTAAGACGTCGAAACATAGAATAAAAATGCATATATTGATAATTACAGACAGCAGTTGTGTCATTGCATAGTACAGTCTAGACAATTTTTGAACAGATTTTTCGAAATTTAGCTCTACTTTTGCTTATTTTTTTCAAAAAATAATAATTTTTTTAAGGATATCCATGATTTCTCAAAAACTAAATCCAAGAATATTATAATTTTAGTTATGTCACAATCGCACTGCCTGTACGGCATCCGATATAGTATTTGACACCCACGACACAAAAGATGCTGCGCAGTAGATTCACAATAAAATTTTGCTAATGTTTGTTATTGCTGTAATAATTGTTTGTCTTGAAAAGTGTCGACTAATGTCATATTTCATTATTTATAAGTGAGTCATACACATACATACATACGCAGGACTGCCGACTGACTACTCATCGGCATTGTCAAAATAAAGTCCATAGAATGTGCAATCTGTGCAAACAATTAGTGTTGACAGTCCAATGTACCCCACATACTACATTTACACTGGAAGTGCTGGTCATTAAATTTACTGTACTCGTCACTTCATTAAAATCACATTGGTCGCAATTAAATGGCATGAAATGCCTTGCCTTTGCCTACAGACAATGTAATGCTGCAATGCTTAGGTTTGATTAAACAAAAAAAGAGCAGAAGGAAACGCTGAGGTCATCGTAAGAGTTAATTGGACAGACTGTCCAATGACATGACCATGTAGTCATGCAAATTTAAATGTCACAAAGTGTAAAGTTCAGTACAGCCAACCGAGAGACAAACATTTTCACAATGCAAATGCAATACCAGCTAGCACGACAATTCCAATTTGGACTTTTGAACATCATCGTAGTATTTTGGCTGACGAGGATACAAACTCTCATGTAATATTTTAGGTTATGTTGGTTCTTACACTTGAGAGGGGTCCCTTATGAGCCAAATCCAATCACTTCTTCGATAATTACGAATATATCAATGAAATACCTTGAAATAATGTGTATCCGGTATTTTCAAATAACTATTTCCGTTTTGTTTTGCTAGGACTAGTTAGAAGTGTAAAATTTATGTCCTAAGCCATAAATCTTCGTAATGGTCAATACAATCCTATTGATTTTTAACTCTGGACTGGACCAAACGACCAGAAAAGATCAGAGATGTTTTGTAGTGCAGAAAGAACAATGGTCGGTCGGACGAAGTCGCAAAAAAAACAGAACATAAACTTCAAGTTCAAGGCCATTTTCCATTCAATTTCAGACAGACATAATGAAAATGAAATGGAGAGGAAGTGCCAAATTTGTGGAAGCAGAGGACAAAACAGGAGCAACGAACGAATTTTGCAGTTCACCACCCATAGTAGTCCGTCCTATTGTTAAATGCTACTGCATTTTACACTGTTTTTTAGAGCCAGAGCCGGAGGCTCACGATCTGGACGGACGAACGTGTCTAAAAATCAAGTCCATGAATGAATTCATGGAACGTGGCAGTTCGTACTTGTACATGTTACTGGGATTTTTTAATTTTTGTGCAAAATTCAGTAATAAATGAAGTTTGAAATACGAGCTGCATATAAAAACTTGAAATTTGAAAACAAAATATTTGATTACATGGCGTGATCCTGCTTACGGTAAAAAAATGCATTTACAAATAAAATTTAGAAAATCCAACGAGACTCCCGGAACAAATTTCTGTATAACGTACGTACTACTTTACATTTGTAAGAATTATATTAAATCATGCACCCCTATCAGTCTTGACTTTTATCAGGGCACGTGATTTCACGCTAGACTGATTATGAGTTCAACTAAAACAAAAGAGGTACATAACATAATAGTAGCGTGCAAAATGGTGGAATGCTTACATATATTTTCTTTAGATAATGATAGGGGATTTCGTAATGTGTTCATATCATAAGATACGTACGTACACACACAAGATCCCAAAATGCATGGGTGATGTTTGGCCACTAAACTTGAATATTTTTTTAATAATGATTTTGCCGGAGGTTAGGCTGCTTTTCTATAATTTTAATTTACATGCACGCTTCTCACGAGTGCCGGCCGGCAAGTGCAGATGTTCACACTAGAAATTGTGTTCAAACTTCAAACAGCTCGCAATGGAATTTTTCAAGGGGTAAATAGGAAAATGCTTTCCTTCAGAAAATATTTAAGATTGGGCAAAACCGAAAACTGTATATTTTTATTCATTATTTCACAACCTGACAAAATTTCGGATGACATTCGGTAATTCAGCTTCGACCGCGACCGCGATGTGCGTGACGGATTGAAATTAAGTCAATAATTACTTTCTCTTGAAAACTTTGATTCACGAAGGAACCCTCAAAACTGAAACCCCCAAAAGAACTCTCATCATCGCCCGGCCCATCGCATGGGTAAACCCCATTACGAAATCCCGGGAATTACCACAGGGATGGGCATTATAATTTAGAAAATGCAATGCAGGCAGACGACAGACTGATTTTTCTCATGATTGTGTAAAAAAAATAAAGAGAACTGAGAACAATACTAGACTATTGTTTCATGATCAAATTCATACGTAGTTTCAACTTCAACTTGTGTGATCTGTAGTTGTTACAGGGCGGTTCATGTAGATTTACTCCCTGGCGATAAAAATATCTATTCTTGGTCTAAGGACACGTATTTGGGGTCAGAGGTCATGAACCACCTTGTACATACGCATAGGTCATGTGTACGTACATCACATAATAGATAATTTTAATCCAGTACAGTGCAATTGCAATTGCACAGTAATTTTGACAGACAAAACGCAACCGTTTTGACTTTCGACACTCACACATGAAATCAAAGCAAACTACGGCAGTCACGTCAAGCGTCACGGCCAAAATTGTTCAATTTTCATTTTCATTCTCAATTTCCCTGGAAGACCCGACCATGCAATTCAGTGCACACTGCACATGCATACTTCACTGCAACTGCACTGCAGCTGATGACCTTTTGTGACAATGCAATGAAATAAGCAAGAAAACTCCACGCATGAATTCTTCCCCTGTATTGTACGTTACGATTTCATTCGAGTAACCAAGCAACAACACTACTAGACGTAGTAACCGGAGGAAAGGCAAGGCAAAGATGAATTCGGATGAAACGGAAATTATGTTTCTGATGGGTTTCTGGATACAAAAAAAAAGAGAGGAACAGAATTGTATTGTATTTGTATTGTGTAAAGTCATAGTTGTGTTCATGTAATGTGTACATACATTACGTACATATGTTTTGTTAAATCGGGATGGGCTCACAAGGAAAGTTTGTCAACTACTTACTTACTGCACTAGGAATTTGAATCGAACAGGTCTTTGACCTTTGACCTTTTAATACAACATTAAAAATTGCTCAAAAATTGCAAACAGTAAGCATCCACAGGTCCAAACAGTTAAAAATGTAAACGCATCTAACATTTTAAATTTTAGAAATGCTCACTAGGGAATATAGCGAAATAAGCAATGAGCGTGACATGTTCATTCGATAATTTTTCATACTGTCAAAATTTATTAGTCGCGGCCTGTATGTTGCGTCCACCTGCGTGAAAAGACCGGGATTATCTATGTAATGATGATTGGAACTTTTAAAAAAACTTAATACATGCGTGTTCGAAACTATGAAGAATTCTGAATTCACACTACCAAATATTTTACGCAATATATTTTTCCGGTTATGGCCAGTTTTATAAAAAAATTATTCAGATAAAAATCTCTCCTGAAAGCATTAGGTTGGGTGTCAGGCAAAATTCTCACTTGACTCTTCGTCATCGTCACGTAGTACGACTCCTTTAGAATTCTTTAGTTCTAAATGAACTTTGTCAAAAAACATTTAGTTCACATATAGCATCCCTCCAACTAGTGAAATTAAGTGCCACATTATTTTCTAGTGAAAATTTCAATTGTAATAGAATTTATTTATCTATAGATACAAAATTCGTCACTTTCGTTTACTTCGTACTCACAAAATATTAACTTGCCAGAACATATGACATACGTTGCGTATACATAATGTAATAAAAATCGTGTTTTACTATCCCAATAATAAAATCCTTTGCCTTTGCGTGACTCGAACAAAAGAAAAACTAAATGGTAAAAAAATACTTTGGTAAGTTTACCAAATCTCATTTCACTAAAATCTGTCGGTCTCAACAGAAGATGTCCAATCTGAATCCGTCCGTAGTCGCCGTAGTGTTATTTTTATTACCTATCCTCAGAAATGAATCACCTCACGACAATACACAACACAACGACTGTGACTGACAAAAAGGCAGGCACAGTCCAAAAATAAAATAAAATAAAATCTTCATTCATTCAGTGCAAAAAAAAACTGCGATAATCATCAGAAATCATGTGCGCGAATAAAATAATATTATTAGTTCATAGTAAAATTACAACAATAAAAACCGGACATGGTCTGACACATGAGGTACACCTGAGTCCTGGGCTTTGAACTCCAAAATGCATGCATCCCATATGTCATGTCATTCACTTTTTTACATACATCCGACACTCCGGACATACGGAACAATGGGATTCCTCGTAAATAAAATTCGTTCAACACCGCACCGGCTGCCCGGCTTGGCCTGCCTGTTGAATTCCCTTGTTGTTTTGGGTTATTTTATTCAGACAATGGAATGGAATGGAATGGAATAACCTTTGATGCATTTTATTTCATCGCTCACTCATTCATGTATGTTTATTTATTTTCCTGTAAATCTGAAGTGTTTTCTGTGAATCTGAAAAGGACACGGACACGGAATAGACATGGGTCCATTCCATATGTCCTGTCCCATGCAGGATTTGTCAAAGGTACAGAGCATACGCCGAAGTCTCAACAATAAAAATGTTTCACAACAATCAAAAATGGGATTTGGGTACAAAACTGGGACCGACGCGACGAGGAAAAATCTTCATGAGTTTATTATCGTTTTGGGTCACCCATGTAGTTTTTACAGATTATGTCGCAGGCAACGAGCATAATGCCAGTGCCAGTACACGCAGGTTTTCTTGCGAAAATTATAATACAAATTATTTTTAAAAAATGTTACCGAATTTTCGGGTCTGTGTTGTTTCATAATATGCAATTATTCTGACTCCACTTCATGGTTTGGCAATACAAAGTGATATATTAATGAAATTAAATAGGTACTTCTCCTCCGACAAATCAACAGACAACTGCGACATACACCTCCCAGCCCGGGTTTCCGATTTCCACCAATATAATTTATCTGTTTGGATTCACGCATGATTTGAATTTTTCCCAAAACGTACGTACGAACGTGTACACAATAGAAGTAGAGAAAAATGGAACAAAACAAAACAAATTTGAGTTGACAAAAAAAATTATGAAAGAAAATTGAGGATTTATTGTCCTCGGAAATTAGTAGTTGGACTATTCGATGGGCCGGCCACGGATTTTTCGGCATTGGATAAAGGAAAAAAATATTGACATAAAAACTAAATGTACGATACGTACGTATAGATTTGCATGAGTACGTGATCATCTCAGATTCTTACGAACAACAACCGCGTCCCGCGTCCGTGTTGCGGTTTCAACTACATATATTTTACTACGACTACTTGGGTGGTACGTACGTATTTGGTGGTAATGTCGGCAGCTGGGGTGGAAAATAGAAAAAGTGGAGACAGTGACAGAATAAATGCTGACTAATTGTCAAAATACTTACTGGGTGTCTTCTGTCTCCTCTACTGTCTACTACTTGGATGCTCTAATTTTGATTAATTGGATGGAAACCTTGAATAATAAAAGAACAAGGGGTGGGTTGGGTGATGAGTTTTTAAATTAATTGATCCTACTCGCACTCATTGTACTAATGATGAATAATTATTGTTCAATTAATGTAATTAGGAACGTAAGTAGGGATTAGAAAGTTCCATACGTGAGTCAAGGTTAATTATCCGTCGATTTTTGAACATATTATGAAATTTTGAACAATTTAAAAAAAATTAAAATATTGAATAGTCAATAAATTAAATTTTAGCCCGACAGATTTATTTGAGTCGTAAAACAGTTTACCCTTGCAACTTGACATTCAAAATATTTTACACTTTAGGCTCTTTTACTCTTGAGTCGTACGTAGTGTAGTAGTGTCCTTGCCACTCTTACGCATATTCCTGATGTAATTTTAACCAAAAGAACTAGTTTTTCGGTGGCTCTGGCATACATACATAATTTGGTGGTACTCAATCATCTTCGAGGAGTAAATATTGCATAAGTGATAAGTGTAAAAGTAATTCGTTCTCGAATGCCAAGTGTTGTGAGATTTTGCCAAAAAAATATTGAACAGGTTTCATCCATCCTTCCTTCCCCTGCTTCTGCTTCCCTGCACACATTTTGCATTCGTGGACTAAAAAACTTGTTTGTGAGTCTGGTTTAGAACAATAAGAAAATGGTCCAAGTTTTAAACTGATTTTTTTTGGGGGGTTATGGTCATAGCAAATTCGGATTTTAGTACGTACGTATATCTATTCTCACTCTGACTGACAGTGACAATGAGATTTCCCAATTTATGTATGTTTTTTCTAGTCCATGTCTATTTCCAAGGTAAGTGAGATGCAATATTAATTTTTTTACCATAAGATGCTGGTAGTAAAGCAAGTAAAAAATAAAACCCACCCTAATTACAAGAATTCACACACCGGCTGCAACATACATACGTATGTATGTATGTAAGTGAATCTATCAGTATTCATTTGATGTCTTTCTCTTTCTCGGACTCGGAAAAAGCTCTCATTATTTTTAATATCTCAATTCCTTCCGATGATCCTGTGTCAGAGTAGTCAGAGTATCATTGCCCATTACAGAGACAGATTTATTATTCTAGCGCTCCTTCCCTTATTTGGAGTCATTTTTTTCTGGCATTCTTTTTTTCATTGGATAATTAATTTGGCTGCTGGGTGTATTGTATTTAGGTTTGCACCATGTACATTAAAAAATATGAAGTCTTTTAGGGCAAAATATATACCAGTTGTCATCATCTGCAAACAGTATTTTTTAAACGAAGAATAAAAATGTCATATTTGGAAATTGATGTAGAAAAAGTGACCCAAAAGAATATCGCCCACATGCTAGAGATTGCTAAGAACCTCAAGTCAATATGACAACATTTTTTAGATTGGTTAAAAAATCCTTGCCATAAATAGAGCAATGGCTGAAAAAAATACGCTTGAAAGTTAATCACATGAAAAGAAGGGTTTCAACGAAACTAACATTATCATCTTCATCATGGGCCAAAAATTAAGCCATTTTATTTGTAAATCTTGAATTGAAGACACTCGAAAGTACAGTAGAAGTTTCTTTTTCTCTCTTTTTTTTTAATGCCTCATTAACGCTCCAACTTGAAAACTGTCTTTTCCCGTAAGAGTTTTTCTTTCATTTTATTGAAAGCCTCTTCATTTTACTTCCATTCCATCCAAGTTTGAACGATAACTTCACTTCACGTTCACGTCACTCATCTCCTCTCCTCATCTTTAAGCCTTCTTTTTTCTTTATTATGAAACTCTTTGTTTACAATCTCCTAACGTTGCGTTTGCGTTAAGTTCGTTCTAACTAAGGACTCCGACTCGTTCGTCTATTTTTGAGAGATTTTAAGAAGACGAAGATGAAGAAGAAGTAGAGAATGAGTTTCTTCCATGGAGCAACTGTTCATGGTTCCACGTTTGTATAATCTTATCTTTTCTAAACTTCAAACAAAGACTGAGCTAATTACTGACTTGATGAGACGATCAGACTTCCTATACGTTTTCACGTTTGTTTCACAAACTATGAAACAAATGAGTTCGTGCTTCCATGAGTCCACAATCTGTTTCCTTTCCTTCCTATTTTTGTCCGAAAAACTAGGAAACATATTGTATGTATTCTAGAAAGTTTAAGGTTTTTTGAATATACCGAACGTGTATGAAGCAGAGTTTATGGCATCTTGTATTAAAATTTCAAAATTAATCCCCATATTTTATTTAAGGAAGGGAGTGATAATCTGTGATAAGAAAAACTAACCAAAAATATTTTTTATAATAAATACTTGCCTTTCCTGCTTGAAAATGTTTCATTTTCGTGAATGTATCTTTTTATAATTTATTGTACATTGTTAATTTTTAGGGTAGAATGTTAACCAGTAATCTACAGAATAACTGGAATTGATTATTCCAGGAACCCCCGAAATCTTTCCAAGAGAACAGCCGGTCGACCTTGGTGATCTGAGTTTTCCCAAAACATTTAATCTTGATTTTTTAAATTTATGGATGGAATTGTAAATAGTAGGCTTGGTTAAAAAATATCCTGAGTTATAAGATAATTCCATAAATATTATGTGTTTTTTACACATTATATTGTTTATATGATCCCAGGAATAATTTATCATGATGAAATAGACTTTATTTTTGTTTTAAAAGTAAGCATGCAAATATTCGACTAGTGTTCATAATTTTACATTGATGAAGAAGAATGAAGAAACGAACTATAAACATGTACATAAATATTTTCATACTTTTAATTCTAATGATTGAGTGCTAACTTCTCATCTGTCATTTGAGAATTTTTTAAACTAGAATACCTGTCTCCCCAGAGTCTTGTGTTATTAAACACACAGGTCCACCCAAACTCCCTAGATTTTAAGTCAAATATCGACATTCTGTTTGACAGTTGGACGGAAACGATGTATTTTAGAAATTCGTTTACTCTTGGAAAGTGAACTTTGACTTGGACACGGATTCTTATGCCAAGCTTAAAAGATTCACAGATTACCGATTTAACAAACGCGACAATTTGTATATTCCTTGTACTCTGTACTGTTAATTCTATGTTCGCAAGCCGTGTTATTTTTTACGCGATAACCAATTGATATTAAAATTAGACAAAGATAGTTGTCTGCAATTTTTTTTTCCAAGTTTGTAAAAATATTTCCAAATTCTCCGAATTCGGTCGGGTTTATTGTTATTTCTCAAAGACTTTTCACACATGCCGTTCCCTCATCATTACATTGTCAAGTTTTATAGTTCCAAGCACTTTAAAAAGAGTTGAAGCCGAAGAAGTGTTGCCCGTAAAACTTTATGTTCTAAAAAAATTTCAAATCTCCTTTTGTGTGTTCTCAAAGAAAATCTCTAAATTAGATTTACACACACGCATCATCATGCGTTTCAACATTTCAACATATAAACGAAGCGGAAACTGGAACTCGCCCAATTCTTGTGTGTTCCTTTGCCTTTTCCCTTTTGTTTTTACTGTGTACTGCGTATTCCATTCCTCTCACAATCTCTGTGCAGTGTGCAGTTTTTTTAATTGCTCACTCGTTAACCATTTTCTTAGGAAATATAAATCAATCAACCACTCACCTCAGTCAAGTCTTGATTTTCATTTAGGAATCGTTTCCGTTCCGTAGACTCTACGACTCTCAGTGCACTCATCCATAGGAGAAAGCACAGGGTTGTTAGGAGAACATTTTTTGAGAAAAGAACCCGGGTTATTTTTTCCATCATTTTTCTGCAGTATTTTTTCACACAAAATTTTTCTTCTTCAAATCACCGAATATTTTTTTATAGAGCCAGCAGCGGTTTATTTCACACGATAATAATCGACAACACGAGAGGAACCTGTGTATACCGTAGTGTATAGTTTCGTTCAGTTGAGAATTCTAAGCATTCTAGGAGAAAATACTTTTCCTTGCGCAAGCACCGTTACTCGTTGAATACTATTGATTCCGAACTCTCAATTTTCCCCCGAAAACCGGGTCGGACCACGACAAACCAGGCAAGCAAGCAAACCAGCAAAGTCGAAATTGCCAAAAATGGAACACTTTCGAGTAGGCTTTCACTAAAGTCGACTTTTTTTTACTGCAACTGTCAATTTTTAATGTTCACACGTAATAAGCTTAAATTTTATTCAAAAGTTTTGCCTGCCCGGAATTAATCGCTTGTATGTATTTGTAAACCATCCAAATTTTTGCAATGTATTCCGACGCACACCCCAACAAACAAATCATTAACTATGCGAATCAATCGAAATTTTTAAGTTTACAATTTTGGCAGTATTTTTGCTCAAGTAAAATGGAACGGGTTGAATTTCGTGCCAAAAGTCAACAATTACGGCACTGTACTGTCATAACAAGTACAACAATATATTCTACTGATTACAGGTAGGTAGTGCAGTATACTGAAGTCTTTGCAAAATTTGCCAACCCTTTTTACTTGTACTTGTATACGAACGAGGTACGAGTATGAGTAAGAGGGAATGAACTTGCCGTGTGCTTCTCAAACATCAAACTGAGTTCTTCTTCACGGATATATTTTTTTCGGAGATGCTTGCATGGGCTATGAGTCTGAACGTTGGACGCATGGGTCGTTTTTCGTAGCGTTAGCGTTAGCTTGGATTGCATTATTTTCCTGTGCTGTGTGATGTGATGTGCCCAACCCAATGCAGTACATGACGAGTTGAGTTCATCTTTTCGGCCAAGCCACTTCTATCAAACAAGGTTAGGGTGATTCAGTAGTGTTTAGGATTATGATGTAGTTTGTAACAATGTAATGTTGTTACTGGACAATGGGTACGGTATAATGTAGTAATTCTCAGATTATTACAAGCGAAAATATGTTTCGGGTACCGCGTAATTTTTTTACAAGCACAACGGAGTCATTCGAGTATTTGGAATGACAATATTTTGGAAATCTAGGCTGTAATGAATCATTTCAACGAGTTAGACCGCCATTAGTGTTCGGATGACGAATTTTACAACAATGAGTGTTCATAATCGTCTCAGTTTTATTTTCACAGAAACTATTACATATTTGAGCCATGTTTCACTCTATTTTTTGTTAGAAAATTAGAGAATGTTGAGTTTTTCTAATACTTGGCCAAATGACTCATTTTTGGAACTTACAAACATTTCACTACACATTGCCCAAAATTTTGTACCAATTTAGATGAGAATGTATGGTTTAGGAGAAATTTTGGAATTGTATCGATGCGATATCCCTGCGTACTCAAATGCAAGAAATTGTATGTATTTTACATTTTACGGATTTAGTATTAAAAGCCGATCTCTGATTTAAGAAAGAGTACCAGGTGTGATTAACTGATTGCAGTTTACCGGGCGGGTCTTCGGAGTTAGTTTAGTTCATTAGAAAAAAATTCAAACCAAACTTGTCATTCAGTTTCTAATGAATTATTTGGTACCATGAGATTCATTTTTTAGAATAAGACAGAGCTGACTGAAGTCGAATCAGAATCAAACCCGATCTGAGAAGATAAAATACCCAATTCAAACAGAAATCCTATAAACAAAATACTCTTGCTCCGAATTTTGACAAAAGTGTTCGAGTATAAAACTCGGACAATCGATACGGTGCTACGAATTAAGTAAGGTGCACATTCGTACAATTACATATCAAACAGTATTTGAAAGAATTTTACTATTTTACTCGTCCAAAATCCCGCAAGTATGAATGATTTTTTCTGTCAACGTTCTTTAAGGAATCGTATGCTTCGCGAATATTGTTGAACCAACATATAAATTGTCTAATTTCTGTCCTACGCTTTCCCAACAATTCACAAACTCGAGAGAGCTGAAACTGAGCCTAGTGTACGCAAAAACATAATAAATGAAACAAAATAATAATGGCATTTTCCTTGGGATAAAGAAATATACAAAAATTGTAGATTAGTAAAATGTTGGAATCAAGAATGATCTGATATTCCAGGTGTCATATAGGTGTCATATTTTCTATATATTCGAATTATTTTAAACCCAATAATTTTAAAGCACAATTAGTTTTGTTATTGATGACAGTAAACCGGAATATATTGCACAGCATCAATGTATGCTCTACACCTACATAGGGCGACGCACTCGTAGTGAAGTATTCTCTAAAGCAAAACAAGTCAGTTTTACAGACACAGTCACCTTGACCTTGACCTTTATTCTTTGCAGATATTTTCGATACGCTGACATGCAAGTCACTACTGTATTTTGTGGTCACCGATAATACATAATTATGAGTGATCTGTACAAAGTGGAAAATGAATGAACAAGTTTACTCAGAGAGTAGTTATACAAATTACTAACCAAATTAGTTGATTTTGATAAGCCGAATAATTAGTTTTTAATGAGTAACATTTTGTGGCATTGGGGGACGAGGCGTGCAGTGTATTTGTATATTTGTTGAATAGTATAAATAACCTGTGGTTGATCAGAAAAATTTAAGATATGTATTTTATACAAAACCAACACCAGGTGAGAAACTCATGTCGCAAATTCATTGAAGAAGTCATCGGAATGAAAAAAAACTGAGCTAGTGTTTAGTAAAAAACAGTTTGCGAGACCCGCGTTCTATTTGAGACCAACGTTCTATTCGGTCATTTACGTAATCCAATTAGTTGTGTATTTAATTTTTAATTGTAAGTTACGAGTATTACTCTACGTCTTCATGCCCAGAAAAAATTTGTATTCGACAGCCTGTGTTTTCCATACTCTCGGGAATTATGAATTAAACTGTAATTAATATTAAATTTAAAAATTTATAATTCATATTTATAATTCGATTGATCACTTATGGAGCCATTTTTGAACTGCAGTTATTATGTCTCAATCATCAACTCTAATAAAATAACAGTGACGTCTTCCTGCGCACGAACAAATCCAAAAACAATCAATGTACCGAGCAAAATGCAATAAAATATTACTAAAAAACGTACAATAATCGCTATATTTAAGAGAAAACTCTGTAGTTTGGTGTTTAAAAAGTGCAGATGCATGTTGAAGTTCCTTCAATTCAATTTAACCTTTAAATTTCATTTCATTTGAATAATGAGTTCTTTTTCATCCATTTAATTTTCCTCGGAGGAAGTCTGAAGTTAAACTCTTGGATTTTGATTCCTTCCTTTAATTCTTTCAAGTCATTTTCATTTACACTCTCTGAAAAGAGCTTTTGTGCTTTGAAAAGAGGGGAAACGCATGCAGAAATGACTCATTGGAACATTATGAGAGTTTACTCGTCTGATTCAATTCGAGAGAGATCCAGAGCAGAGCAATCCAATCCAATGCAATGCAATGGGACTCAAGTGTCACTGCACTGCACTGCCCGAATTACGACTCTTCCTATTTTGTCATTTTATTATATTTGTATCACAGCTGTGCTGTGCTTGTGCTGTGCCTTTTTTTCGCCCAACACAATTTAGTCAAGTCACCCTTCGTCATTAACAAGGGAGATTTCTGAGCTGTCAAGAGCTCATCTTTATCCCATTGCATTCATCCCTCGGAACATCTAATTAATATGGAGCTTATTTTTCATCGCAAGATATTTATTTCGTACGCAGTACCGGTCGTCTGAACTCTTATGTAATTTTCATCTCGGTTTTACATAATTGCTTCAGATTCCAGATACTCCCGGGACACGACTGGATTTTTTTAAAATCTTGTTGCTTAGTTTTACTTTTACATTTACACAAAAATGATATCGATTAGGCATTGATAACCACACATATAGAAAAATGGCAGCTACAGACCCTCCCTTGTAAGAAGACAAAATGGTACAGTACGAAAGTACGATTACTTTGTGTCCAACTTCTTTACGTGTATTCGCATTCGCATTGTCACAATGTGCCAACGAAGCGAGGACGGAACAATTTTAATTCCGCTATCATCGTAAGTCGTAAGCCTAAGATTCTCCCCACCCCTATTGTAATAACCCTCAAAGAAAATAATACCGTTTAATCCAGGGAGGAAATGAAATATTGATTTCCGGACTTTTTGAGATGAACCAAGAACCGAAATTATTAATTAAATGAGGTTCGATCGAAAATGCAACTAAATTGCTAAAATTAATTAATCAATTTAATTATTGCATCATTTTGTATAATGTGACACGACCGAATCGAATCTAGTTGTACTTTTACAATTGGACGAATTAATATATTGTAACTAATCGGAATAGAGAACCTTTCCTTCAAGTACAGTGTGGCACAAACGTGACCGGGTTTATTGCATGCTTGAAAATAAAGAAAAGCTGTTCGGTTTGGGCCACCCTGTTTATTTTTACAACTCTGGCA
>JAQGCB010001410.1:0-14608 GCA_034698835.1 Protaphorura tricampata
AGAGTTCCGATACACAAAATTCAGTTTCATGAATATTTACTGCTTAGGAACAATCGCTATAACTATCGAAGCGGGAATTGAGTTCCTAATAATCATGATCAAAAATACAAAACCAGAAACACCTGTCTCCCAACTTCTATTTCATTACGGACAAGCTATGTCCGCATATTTGATGGACATCATTCTCCGATTAATTTTTCTGAATATTTGTGCTGAAATTGTTCGAGTTGTAAAATTTTGTAAACAAGCCGCTATAACTTCTAATGTACCATCAACTACAGCAGATTTTTCAGGAGCGCTACGCTTAACACTATGGACTGAGATAATGTTTTTGATTCATAGGTGTTCCTTTTTTGTGTATGTTAATTGCAATACGTTCAAAAATTTCACGTATGACCTCAAAGGGCTCAGAGCAATTTTCGACGTAGCTGTGGATATATATTCTTCAATGTCAACCTTGTTTGCTTTAAACATAACTATATTACTTGACCTGAAATTATTAGAAGTATTTAAAAGCACTTGTCTTGAGTTTCAAAATACTTATTTTGTAAAAGATGAAGGTGATCAGAGTTCAGATTTGCAGCATAGTCGTCTCGAATATGGTGCAGGAACAAATTCTGGAAGCTCAGTGTTACCAGAAATATTAAGTTTGGAAGATTTTCATGGTAGATTCATTAATTTGAAATCAGTATTTAAAAAATATAACTACATTGTTGGAGGTTGCGTACTTATATTGCTGGTACAGAACGGTTTCTTACTCTTCATATACACCTACGAAATCATTAAATACGAAGCTATCATTTTCAAAGGAATAGCATGTTTAGGCCTGATCGTTTCAGTTCTCTTTCTGATTCTACTCCCTTTGTTTGGGAACACAATGAGTCTAGTGGTAAGTTCTAACGAGAAAGTAATTATAACGGGTGATATAGCGTTTTTAATTTATCACATTTCAGGTGGACGAGTGCAAACAAAATCTCGAGAACAATTTTCTCACAAATTTCAACAAGAAGGCCCCAAATGGAGGAACCACGTCCCGTATTGTGGTATTCTCCCTATTCATTGTTTATTTTTTAAGAATATGAATTTTAAAAATAATAGTAAATACTTTTTCAAGATTGAGAGGACCTTGAAATCCATGACTAGATGGAATTGGAATATGACTGCGTGTGGTCTCTTCATAGTTGAGAATACTCTCTTACCCTCGGTATATCACAAATCACACCTTCTCTATTCCTTATATTATTTTTGTGAATAAAATTTATTTAATTGATAACTCATTTGTTCAGATCGCAGGTGCATTGATGACATACGCAATATTCCTGTTTCAACTCATGATGAGTGAAACACCATCATCGGCCCCAACTCGTGTAGAATAGAAATGTGCATGTAAACAAACTTGTTGTTCAACAAACCTGCCGAATGCATTCGGAATGGTCGTTCGGGGCGGCCATCGCGGTATACACTCCTAAAAATTCCACATAGTGACTTTGAAGATGTCAATTAATTGCTTTAATCGCTCTTCTAAATATTATATAGAACAACGCAAAAGCAATCAATATTTGAATAATTTAGTATGAATGATGAAGATTGAGTGCCGTGTAATACACATGAATATGGGTGGTCATAAAACTAATAAATTAATTAATTTAAATGTTTAATTCACTTTATTTTATTTACATATAGTGTTAAAATGCTCTGCCAATCTGCGTGTAGATCAATAACATTTTTGTTCGATCATCAATTTGAGTATAACCATCAAGGTGGCCACACCCGAGAATTTTCTTCTCTGTAGTTCATTACTTAAACTAGAAAACACAGACATCATAAAACTACATATAATACACTTTACTAAATGGAAATCGTACATGAAGTTGGACAGTTTTAATACAAGGTAAAGTGTAAGTCAAATATGCATTACAAGCAATAACTGGGAAATTGGATGTGTAGTGCGGAAAATAAAAGTCAACCACACGACGGAACTAGACTTACAATTTACAAACGAAGAACGACGAGACTACGAGAGAAAGATAATCAAAGGTTTAAGTTTTCTTGGAGTTTGTGGGCTGTTTTTAGCAGTGATCATCTCATAAACACTTGGTTATAAAACCGCTTAAAATTTCGAGAATGAAGTGGTTCGAGGATTTACAAATCCTTAAAATTTTAACAAGAATATTTTATAGAAGAAATGGCATAATTGCAGAAACTTCGAGTGGAAAATCGGATCAGGCATTATTCTTGGAGAAATTTCTATCGTTAACGCTTTTCATTGGATGGATGTTTGGGTGTTTTCCTTCAGACTCTCCATTCCAATCAAATCCAAAGTTTCGATACAAAAAATTCAGTTTCATGAATATTTACTGCTTATGTACAATCGCTGTAACTATCGAAGCAGGAATTCACTTCCTGATATCCATGATAAAAAATTCACCGCCAGAAACACCAGCCTCGGAACTGATATTTCGATACGGACATGCTACGTCTTTCTTTTTGATGGACTTCATTCTGCGATTAATTTTTCTAAACATTTGTGCTGATACTGTTAGAGTTGTAAAATTTTGCAAACGGTTCTCTAAATTTTCTAATTTGCCAGCAGCTGAAACGAATTTTTTAAGCGTCCTACGATTAACATTATGGATAGAGATATTTTATTTGGTCCATAAATGTTCATATGTCATTTTCATTCATTTCAATATGTTCAGAAAGTTCTCATTTGATATCAAATGGTTCAGAGCAATCTCCGGATTAGCATTGGATTTATATTCTTCAATGTCAACATTATTTGCTTTAAACGTAACTATTTTACTTGGGCTGAGTTTATTAGAGGTATTTAAAAATACTTGTCTTGAATTCCAGACTAATTATTTTACACCAGATCAGAGTCAGACTAATCCGATTGCAGATTTTCAGCGTAGTAGCGAAAATGATACACGAACCATAGCCTTGCCAGAAATATTAAATTTGGATGATTTTCATAGAAGATTCATAAATTTGAAATCAATGTTTAAGAAATATAATTACATTGTTGGAGGTTGTGTACTCGTATTGCTGGTACAGAACGGTTTCTTGCTCTTCATATTCGCCTACGAAATCATTACATTCCAAAATATCTATTATCAGCTATTTTCATGTGTAGGCCTGATTGTTTCACTTTTAATTCTGATTCTGCTGCCGTTTTTTGGGAACAGAATGGGTCTAGAGGTAAGTTCTAACGAGTAAGTATTTATAACGCGATTTAGCGTTTTTAATTTATCACTTTTCAGGTGGACGAGTGCAAACAAAATCTCGAGAACAATTTTCTCATAAGTTTCTACAAGAAGGACCCACATGGAAGAACTACGTCCAGTATTGCGGTATTTTTCGTAAAACCATTGTTTACTTTTTAAGAGTATGAATTTTAAAAACAGTATATTTTTTTAAAAAAGATTGAGAGGACCGTAAAATCCATGACTAAATGGAATTGGAATATGACAGCGAGTGGTCTCTTCATAGTTGACAACACGCTTCTACCCTCGGTTTGACAAATCAAACCTTCAATTCTTTATATAATTTTCTACAAAAAACGGATGAAAGTAACAACTAGTTTGTTCAGATTGCCGGTGCTTTGATGACATACGCCATATTCCTGTTTCAACTCATGACGAGTGAAACAGCATCGGCCCGACCTTGTTTAGAACAGAATTGTGTATGTATACAAAACTGACAGCCAAAGAAGACAAGACAATTTGGGCCTTCTTGTCTTTTATTGTCTAGTCCTGTAGTCCTGGAATCCAGAAGCCTGTACAGGAAGGGCCACATGCCTGAATACAATAGAAGGGTTGTCTAATTCATGTCATGAATAGTTGTCCTAATGAAGTTAATCTATAGTAGTGCTAGTGCTAGAGATTAAGTAATTGTACCCACATAGGCATAAGCATACCGAAGAAAGAAATAATTTTTTGTCGCACATTGCATTGGCGCACATGTCAATACCGCTATATATGATGATGTTGTATTAAGTGGCCGAAGTGTCGAATTGCCGACTTAGTTGTGTCCGTCGATATGTACTACTTAAGTGATTACTAATACAATTTGTATGATTAGGTACGTCATAGAATAGACTATCTGCCAGCCATATCAGCCATTAATTTTGGATTAGTCTTTATTCTACTCGACTGCAAGGACGAAGGCAAGAGTTGTCTTCATTCGTTCGTCAAGAGTTGCCATATATTATATGCTCTTTAACGAACAGCTAGACATTTTTCATACATGACTTGAAAATTAAAAGAAACTACATAGCACTATGTGTCCAAAACCAAAAGAGACACTTCTCGAGAAGTACACATCCGCCATACTTTATATAGGATGGTTATTCGGAAACTTTCCTTCTAAAAGTCCAAATATTTCATCCCCAAATTTTGCCTATAGTCGACTTAGTTTAATAAACTTCTATTGTTGTGCAATAATAGTTCTTACCACTCTCGTTGGGCTAGACTATACAGTATTGGTCCATCAAACTACTCCAGTTGGAAGAAGAGTATCAAGTATTATTCTAGATTACGGTGAAGTAATTACTTTTTATTTCACCGAAATGGTCGTCAGAATACTGTCTCAAAATATTTGTAGTGAAATCGTCCGAGTCTTAAAAATATGCAAGCAGAACTTTCTCAAAGACCGCGACCGCAAGAGTACGGCATTTAATATTCCAAAAATATTGGCCGTTTTCTTGTGCATTCAAGCGTTGTATCTGATACAGAAATCTGCGAATTTGATGTTCTTTTATTACTTGGAATTCACAAGTGTCTTAAGTGGAGTAGAAGCCCGTATAGATTTACTAAGCTTGGCCGCCACTTTGATTATTGACGTGTATTCCTACTCAACAACTTTGTTCGCCTTAAATATAATTTTTATTATTGGTTTCAACCTGCTAGAAATTTTCGAACAGATTTGCACAGATTTTCAGAATGCTTACGCCGAAAGTACTTTTAAAAATGCGTCAGAAGAAAATGCTAAAAATATTAAACCAATTGGATTAGAAGATTTCCGTCAAAAAATTGTGACCCTAAAATTATTATTCAATGATTTCAACTCAATCGTTGGTGGCTACGTGGTCATATTGCTTTTGCAGAACTGTTTTAACTTGGTAATATTCGGTTACTATATTATCGTGAAAGAGAGATATTGGAATAAATTAATTTCATGCTTCGGATGCTTAGTTTCTACTATGATTCTAATTTTTCTTCCATATTTTGGGAATAAAATGGGGTTAAAGGTGAGTTCACACGTGTTCCAGTAAATTATAATGCTATCCAGGGTATGCAGTGCCAATATAATTATAAAATGGGTGTTGTTAATTACAGATACAAGAATGCCAACAAGAACTCATGAAACATTTTCGTGGAAGTGACAGCCGAAACGATTTTACCAAATGGAGGTCTACATCGATTAGAATGGGCAATCAGGTACTACTATTAGATTTGCAAGGATGCTGTGTGCCGCGACTGGCCAAACGAATCGGGAAGTTATACTGGCAAATGACTATGAGATAATAAAAAATTTCTGCGATTTCGATTTTACAGATATCGGGAGTAAATACCGTTTCGAGAATGCTAATCGATTGGAAATGGTGTTTTACCGCTGGAGACTTGTTCGTAGTGGACAACTCTCTATATTCATCGGTAAGGTACAAGGTAGTAAGATTATTTACACCATCAAGCGGAGAAAGTTTGAAAAATAGAGACATACTTTTTCATTTCAGATCGCAAATGCATTGTTGACGTACGTGATATTCATGTTTCAACTCAGAATGAGTGAGAAATCATCCTCATAAATCTAATCTTGTTGAAATATTCATATATTGGGAACACCCGGGGATATCATATATAGAATCCAGAAATAGTATGGAATTTCAAAATCATCACCAAATTAGATTTTAGTTAATTAGATTAATAAGTACATAACGTATTTGGAGCGACATTTGCAAAAAAAAGTATAAAAAATGTAAAAAAGCTGAAAATATAAATATACAACATAGAATTTGAATTTCATTGTTTATTTTTTCTAGAAAATACATCATGTGAATAAATACAATAATATTTGTAATAAAAATATGTTTGATGTCAAACTACCACGTACCACGTCTTATTAAATATTTGTATACAGTATTTTGTAGCTCTGAGGATATAAATACTGAAAATCAGATATTATGGGCATCAGCATCAGCAATTACGTAAGAGATTAACGTCCTGGAAACCCAGAGAATCCAGCAATCGCAGGCGGTGGAGCAAAACCGGTATGAACAAATGGAGAAGAGTATTCATCACTGTCGAAATCAAGGTCAAATTCGTCACTGTCATCATCATCATCATAGTCTTCGTACTGAGGTCGCCTTCTCTTCCTCCCGCCATAGTTTTGATGAATATTGTTGCCACTACCGTACAATTGTTGTTGTTGTTGTAGAAGTGCTTGTTGTTGCAAAAGTAGCATTTGTTGTTGCGGCGTCATTCCTCCCAAATAACTTTGTCTCTTTGAAATTACATGTGAATGAGAATCAGATTTTCGTTTGAGACGTCTTCGAGGTTTGACGGCCGGCAAAGCTCGGCGAGATCGCACCTGTAAATTCATAAAAAAATTGCACGACATTTTTTAAAAATTTTGAACAAAAATTGATCAAACCTGGTCATTCTTTCCGATTTCCTCCAAGTGACCTTTTTTAACTTCGGTGGTCAAATTAAGATTTGGATTATTGTTGTCTGTGAATACGAACGGTCCAATTCTGAAGACTGTGACATTTGGATTTTGCTGAGGATCGTTAGAAGTGGGATAATTCTCCGCCGTCGCCGTCAGATTTGTGGGAACATCATCAGTACGGTAGTTGGACAGATTGTCACCAAATAGCCATGAAAGAAATTGTTTCCTTTCTCTAAACGAATCCGTGCTTTGAATAAGACAATATTTAATTTTAATTACAAATGATTTTGGTGACAATTTTTTGTTGATGAATGCAATTCTATTCTGAATCAAAAATTGTTGATGTGGTACCTTAGATTTGGTGGAATTGGGTCCTTCTGCACAGATTTCCCTAGCGCCGAGCCACAGACAAACACAAGCACAAAAAACCAAATTGACTTCATCTTCTTGACTGACCTGAACTTACTAAAAATGGTCTGTTTTATATAAACCAAAACTGGGTCAGACTTAATGCTTAATTTCCAAGTCGACGACTAACTAATTTGAAATAGGTACGCGAAATTATGTCGGAAGTAAACAAAATACCATTTCTCCTATTAAGCCCTGCTACGTGCGTGTTTTAGAAGTAGAAGATTAAGTTTAACCTTTATTCTGTTACGGAAGGTTCAAAGAAATTAAAATTACACAGAATACCTAGTTTGTAAGCAAATTGGTTGTAATTATTCAAATTTTATTATTGTCTTGAGGCTAAACTTGAAAACATTCATTCGTTTCTGTACTTGTACTCAACCAAGACACACCAAGCTGTTTGTTAATTTCTTCACCAGGAAATCCGTTTAAATAATACATCAAAATTTCTCAAATGTTTTTAATTTAGGTTCAAATTGTAAACACAGAAATCAGACTGAGTTTATAGGTCACTTTCATCCATATCCTCCGGAAGTGGTGAAACTTTCTCATTTTCACAATTTTCAGGTGCGTCGGACACAGGCACGGGGCATACTTCAGTTTTATCCATGTCACACATGTCAGCATCCGAATCGGAGTCCAGATCACGAGACCCTGTTGTAATTTGAATAGGAACCGGAACAGGCGCAGGTGTGAGCTCATTCGTCCTTAAATCTGATTCCGAATTACGAGAATCGGTCCGTTCTGGAGTCTTCGGTTCATTGGTGCGTAAATCCGAATCTGAATTACGCGAAATGGCCCGGTCAGTAATCGGAAGTGTGACTTGATCATTTACCCCGAAATCTGTATCCGAATTCCGAGAATCGGTACGAACCCCCACACCCGGAGTCTGAATCAACAGAGTAGTCTGATCATTGGTGCGTACATTTGAGTCTGAATTCTGCGAATCGGTCCGAGCGGCCGGAGTCGTTGGAATCAACATTGTCGTCTGATCATTGGTGTGTAAATCTAGAAGACTCGAATTACGACCACCTGGAGTTTGAATCGAAAGTGTCGTCTGTTCATTCCGTGTAAAACTCTGGAAAATATTGTCCTCTTCGTCAGAATCTCCTAATTTGTGATGAAGATTCATCAATTCTTCATCTTCAGAAACATTCCCATTGCCGTTCTGATTTTGAACCTCATTAATAAAGTCAGGGTCAGGAAAGTCTTCTTCAGGGTCAGCGGCAACAGCAGATTCTGCATTCTTCGTAACTCGATCAATCATGGCCATAAATTCATCATCATCATCATCCTCATCAATTGTCGGGATTTCAGAATCCAAAGTACCCGCACCTATACGAATTTCTCGGTGTTGGTGTTCTTCTCTTTCTGGCATCTCTTCGACGTCACTGTCTGGAAGGTCGGGGAGGTTGTCCTCATCCATGTGGTCAAAATTAGAGATAAGACCCATTCGGATTTTCTTAACATGAGTTTTGAGAATTTTCTTTCTCATTCCAAGAAATTCAATTCTTTCCAAAGTTTGGCCAAATGGATGTTTGGGATGAAGATTATGAACCCAATGTTCTAATTTGTGTAGGATTCTGTCCAAGTCTTCTTTCTCGTAACCTTTTCCCCTCAGTTTGAAATCTTTAAAATTGTCTTCTAGTTTGATCAGTCCATTCGGTCCACATAACCTGAAATCAAATCAAATCAAATCAAAATTTATTCATCGCAAACAACACCCTTTTACATAGAGGATCTTACGTTGTAGCTCTAACTAGATTACATTAAATACATTTGTTGATTACAGAAAGAAATTATTCCGTGAAAATTATTATTATTTTTATTTTTATTACAAAAACCTATTACTGGAGCAAGCGCCATAACTATAAGCCGAAAAGAAAACCCCAGCTGGACAATTTACGTTTGGGCCGAAATGTCAAATAATCTTTGTACTTTTTGAATTAAAAAAAAAAATACAATGATTAATTGACATAGCCGAGGCTGAATCAAACATCTTGTGCATTTCGTGTGTCGTTTTTGCGAGTTGCTTCCCATTTGGTCTAGGGATTTGCATATTAATTATGGAGTTAGCCTAGTAGTAGGAAAAACCAGTGGAGAAAAACCTCTTTAATGCAACTCGGGGGAGAGCGGGTCCGGCGAATTGAACCCCAGCACAGCGAGAACGATCTGTTCACTTGTACCACTACGCCATATGATAGACCTGTAGTCACAGTAATTTATTTCCGGATTTTTACAGGAACAATGTTTTCCTTGTCAGACAATTTCATCTAATGAGCTCCCTTGGCTTTCTACACTGTACTGATTGCAAGGGAGAAAATTTAATAAATCATATCTATCGACAATTGTATCTTGAAATGCGGTGGCAAATTGCAATTCGGAGAAAAATCATGTAGTAATTTTGCTGTGGTCGGACCAGACCAGACCGTCCTCGTCCGGGCGGTTTATTAACTTTTATTTAGGTCCACTTATTTTGTTTTTGATTAAGACATCAGAATATTATTGGTTTCATCAGCGATATTGGATTTCAAATAATAAATATTGGATTTTCGTATGTCAAAATTAAGTAAACAAACATTAATTGACATTCAGAGTAAGACAAAGAATTGTCCAATACGCTTAGGAAGTATTCTGTAACCTTAGGATATTTCATGGAGGCGTTTTCCGCCCGCCCATCTGTTCAATCCGTGTGAATGTGAAACATTTTATTGAAACTTTTCAATGATTTTATTTCCCATCACGATCAGAGTAACTGGACTCGAAATTGGGTACAATTTAATTCTGTGTGAGGATTTCTCGGAAGTATCGGCAGGCAGAGTATCGCAGAAGTGGGGCAAAAAAATGCTACACTAAAAATCAATGACGACTGAACGTTCGCGTTCACATTCGCGATACTCGCCCGTCTCCGTGTCCGTGAGCCAGTTGTCTAGCCTATTAGCGCAATAAAATGAAGTCATTTGAACCCGGTCCAAATCTTGGACTTGAGAGAAGAGGACAAGGAAGGAAGGAATCGTCGACAAGAGGAGTAGTAAGCAGTAAGGTATCGAAAGTTGGCAAGGCTAATCGTAATCGTAAGTTTTCGACGACTTCACTTTATTGAGCCCGCCAACATGCCTGCCTGCCCTACTTGGACTTGGACTCTCAGCACAGAGTTCAGAAGACTCGATGGAAATCTACCCTGAAATTACGGTCGTATAGTAAGAGAGAAAGCAATTAGTTGGAAAAGCGTATAATTTGGTCATAACTTTGATTCTTAGAATTTCATCTAAAATTCCCGCAAAAAAAACCAATCGTGCTAATCAATTCTGGACTGCAGTTCTACACTTATGGAGAAAGTGGTGAAAGTCTGCGATATTTGACCCTGCTGGAACAAATAAACGCCCGGGCGATTAATCTGTCATTTACGGTATTAGATTAATGAAAAAAGCAATTGGGGCAACCGAAATACATCGGTACGGAAATAATCCGTATGAGTTCCTTATTACTATTCAAGTTTTGAAATGAAGAATAGAGAGGTCTGAAACTGACTGTAATCTTCATAAGTAGATCATAAAATTTCCGCACTCTTTTTCTTCAGCACTAACAAAGTCCATTTAAATTCCTAGCGATTGCGAATCCCGGAAGAAAATTCCAAGTTGAATCCAGAATCCAGCCAGGACCGTTAGCCTCCTGTAATCTACTGCATGTTATCCATGGTTGAATTTTAATGTGCAATAATTCTCCGTTCCCTGTAATAAGATTGTCTTCAGTTTTGAATATAAACGATAATGAACCTGTCGAAGTTAACTAGATTTTCAACTATTCCCTGTAGCATGTACATAATTCACAAACTTATACTCAAATTGCCAGAGATTAAAAAATCGCCCATTTTCAAAATCCAGGAAGAACATTACCGGTTTTGCGTTCAAAATTTGAACCAGACCTCAAAAATTGGCACAAAGTCGAAGTCTTCAGTCCGTCAAATTTTTTAGGCAACTCCGGTTTGGGTCACAGGAAGTGATACGACTACATATATTTTCTAGGAAAAACATAACGATATTCTTCGTCCTTCTAATATATCGAATTCGGGTACTTGGTGGTGGAAGAGTCGGTTACATTACATTACATTTATGGAATATTACTTTACATTACATTATGATCAGAATGGACTTGGGTTTTTTGGCAAAGTTCCGTTCCGTCCTCAATATCTTGACGGATGACATGGATATTTCAATAGGAGTTCAACAATGTCTTACTTTCCCCGCATACCAACGTACATCGTAGAAGAAAGTGTCCTTTTTCACTTTTACCCATGGTGATTCTTCCAAGAAGGAGCAGAAAAAAATAAATGGACACTCCATTTTCTCTTCATAGTTTTGCCAAAGGGATCGGGTGGTTGGCATGAGCTTGAAAGAGACACAAAATTTACTTCCTGCTCCCAGCAGTACGTACTGTACGAATCATGGCATAGTCAAAAAAATATTACAAGGTAACTGTTCTACGTGTAAAATTCATGATAGTGTACAAAATTAGATGAACAGATTGAATGAGATAAGATTCTGGTCCTAGAAGAGGGTCAAAAATTTTATCTACTGAAAAATCGGACACTTCAGGTATAATCTATCTAAATTTGCATACAAAAATGTCCCCTTGTCAGTTAGGATCATTTATGCGATCTATGCAATGTAATGTACTTTCACTTTCACCATTTACTTTCTCCGCTTTCTTTCTTAGGCTGAAGCTCAAGTTAAAGATAACTCTGAAGATTGAATGAAGAATCCGTATTTTTTTACCCAAACAACTCAAGATAGCCGCCGCGAGCCAGGCCCTTACTAGATTCTCATTTTATTTCCATTGTCCGGATGTTCCTGTCTGTCAATGTAACAGTAACAGTCAGGAACGCAACATAACAACGTTGTTTACTTTTGACCTCATCTTGCGTGGGTGAGCTAAATTGATTTTGAACTCAACTGAACTGCATGAACAAAAATCCTTCCGGCATTTTGTCGTTGACATCTGGATCAGAGCATAACACGCATTCTAGCTTAATTGGTAAACATGTCAGTCAATTGAATGCAGTGCAGTGTCCTAAAAATTCACATGTATGCTTTTACCGTTGTAGAGGGAACTTTATACTTGTGTATATTGAATAGGCTGTTTTGGCCTACGGAAGGTACCCCTAGTAGTAGGACCGACCTGTTAAACCGACCTTGAATAAAATTAGGCTATCCCGGATTTAAAATTTGTATTTAATGAATGAGTAGACAAGCTAATTAAATTTTTAGTTACACCATGCAGACAATTAGGTTGATGAAGCGTGCGTGCGTGTCTTGGTGAAATCCACTCTATTCTACATTCTTTTCCATTGACTCCAGCCATAGCCATCACATAGTTAGTTTTTCTTATACTTCCTTCTGCTTCCTTGCTAAGTTGCTACTACTTTTACTCGAGTCAATGAACAAAATGAAGGAATAACAAAGTTTGAGTTTGAGAAGCTTGAAGGTTTGTAATCACGTCGAAGGGCCAACAAAAGTGTATCGAGGGAGCAGAGAAAGCAGAGAAAAGTTAGGAAGCTCTTTTCCTAGCTCCAGTTCGTTCCATTCCATTCCAAGTCAAGTCACATCCATCCCGAACGCATTCTTCGTTACTAATTTGATTTAAGTGCAAATAGACCTGAAGGCATCCCCAGGCAAACAAGAAAACCTCTTATCATGGCATTTCACTCTTTTCTAGCTCCTTTCCCTTGACTTCTTAAAACTATGACTAGGACACTAGGAGTCTATGTGTAAGTGTTACATGCTTTTATCATTTCCTTCTTGACCTTACGTACGTACGTACAATTCGGTGTAAGAGTAAAAGCGTGTATGAAAACTTAAGATACTTTGGATACAACCCAAGTTTTAATCTTGACTTACGTGGTCCATTTCATACGGCGCCCTTCGGACGGAGACGGACTTCTCATTACTAGTATATGTACATGTACAGGGATAGTTTGGAGAGAGACTCGGGCTATTTCGAGTTTGACAAAGTTTTTGACTTTCTTTCAAATTAGTGATACCAAGTTTTTTTTTGTAAAGCATGTACGCATAACAAAACGCAATTACGCACTTGGTTGATTGAAATTATAACTGAGGCGGCTTCATTATTCAAGGGAAATTGTTGCATGACCGATGGTAGTCATTTTTTGAAATTCAGAATTATTTCCATTACTATAATTCTAAATGCTCATAAATTGACACAACTGAGGCTGAATCAAACATCTTGTGCATTTCGTGTGTCTTTTTTCGAATTGCTTCTCATTTGGCCTAGGGATTTACATATTAATTATGTAGCTACCCCTAGTGGTAGGATAAACCAGTGGAGAAAACCATCTTTAAAGCAAACCGGTGGAGAGGAGGTCCGAGGAATTGAACCCCAGCACAGCGAGAGCAATCGGTACACCTATACCACTACGCCATGTAGTAGACCTGTGTAATCGTGCCGGTACCACTTTTGGGTCATCGAACTTGTGAATATGTATGTATTTTCTATTTTGGATTTCGAATTGCTCAGGAAGTGACTAAATCGAAAAAACAAAATGTTTTGACTAAAAGACTTGAACAAAATTGAAGTTAACATTTATATTTATTTGAACAAAGAAGTGTGGAGTTGACGACTTAGCTATTAATGTCTTCTTGACACTTGGAAAAAGAAAGAAGTTTTACATCAAGCAGGACTCCTACTGCTGTTTTATAGTTGTGCGGTCGGTAGTCACAAAATTTAATTACCAAGATACCGGGGAATCCCATTCTACATAATAAACTAAAACTAGAACTGAACTAAAAACTTTTTCACACTCAAAATCAAAAGAGTCACTCAACTGTGTAGCGGGTGAACTGAAAATCTAAGTAAGTAAAGTATAAAAGTAGTAGGGAAGAAACTTCTCTCTCAAAGAACTTTTACTTAAAAGACAAGGGGAATTCATGACGTTCATTACCATACAAATTAGGATATATTCTTCAACAAGAGAGGGCAGGGCGGCAAACATCTATGAAAAAAAGTGGTAGTGGTTAAAGTAACCGACGTTTTCACTTTTAAACCAAAAAGTTTAACCGCATGAAATTCGGAAAGCCTTGCCTTTAAATTTAATTTGACTGGTAAAAGTTTTTCGAAATGAATGTAGTGGAGGTTTTAGAAAGAAACCACAAGGGTATACCAGATTATTGCGATGAAGTGCAGAACCAGAACCACACATTTCTTACTTAAAAGTGCGATATGTTCTCACGGGATTTCTGCCAAATCTAGCTGTGGCTGTACAAAAACACCGACATTTACTTGGGTTTATGGGGTGTCGATGTCGATAGTGTATTTGAAGACGAAATTTATCCAATGCTACTCACTCCAGTTCAGAAATGATTTTCTATTTTTCTCATTAAATGATTCTCGGTAGGGACACTGTTTCATTTATTAACAAAATGGGTGATAATGTCGAATAATATATAATTTATATATGTCCCCCACCTCGAATATCGTTAATACATATGTTTTATTTTCTCAAAGAGTGTGAATTCAT
>JAQGCB010001411.1:0-14605 GCA_034698835.1 Protaphorura tricampata
TAATGCGAGTTTGCTTAATAACTAACAAAGTATACAAATAATGTCAAATCCCCGGGTCGATTTTTCAGGCCACAGCTAGGTTTCTTCGACATAAGATTGTTTCAGAATTTCTATTTGATTTGAGATTCATCACTTTTAATTAATTGAATCAAATTACGCAGTCACTCATGGCAAATAGCCTTTATACTAGCAAATTCGTACCTCGCAGAGTATACGTACAAAGCTTCCGTTTGTGCCATGAAGCCATGATATCTTAGTAGGACACTTGGAACTAGTATACTCCGGAAATTGAGCCGAACATTGTCCTGTCCTACTTTCTCCATACTACGCCACGCTACTTCTACTACTACCATTATAAAAATCGTTAGTAGTTTTTGAGCCCATGGATATGGAGTAGGCAGTAGGCCAGTGGAAGATGGGAATGGGATGTTGTAATCGAATCGAACTGTTCTCGCTCTGAATCTTCTCCAGGCTAGAAAAATAGGATGTTGAAAAAGTTTGTTCGAGATGCTAAAACATTAAGGCAACGATTTTGTTTTCTCATTCTAAGAATTCAATGACTCAAGCAAAATTCAACATGAGTTACGGACATTCGAGAATATTTTGAGAGCTGTCGATAATTTGGTCTCGACACTATTTATTGAAGTATCGTATTTGATGATCGGTTGTGTCATAATTAGTACATAATCATACATAAAGTTAGAATAAAGAAATCAGTTTGGCCTCCTAAATACTGTCAAGTGCATGAAATAAGTACCAGGAAATCAATGAACCAATATGTCAGAATATTATATATGATACCATTTTTTCGAACAGGTAGGCGATTGAGAGATTTCTTTTCAGACTGGACATACCCATTCTTTAGAGTTCCTTTGAAGATTGAAGTAGGGCAAGGCGAAATTGTTAAAAGAATTTCCTTTAGATCCCGATCTCGGCCGGCATTGGCATTAACACTAATACGTCATGTCTATGTCTATTTTGCCCCGATTCTAGAGATTAAGTCAAGTCCATTCAGCTTTCACTTCTAGAGAAAGTCTTTTCGTTTTGCGATTTCTTCCACTCTGCCCTGACCCAAAGGGAAAGGATTTTGGCTCGTAGTCTTATGTACTAGTCTTGTTCTATTACGTAATCTTATCCATTTCACAAGAGAACAATTTTTCCTGTAAAAATGAGATCAAGTCAAAACTAAACAGTGGAGATTCTACAATAAATGACCTGAGCCGAAGGACCGATTCCTCGATAGAAAGAGCCGGAACTATTAGTGAAATATTTTTTGTAGTCCATGTATTCGTGACTACTCAGTACAAGTGACAAATTCTTAACTTTCAGCAGAACCTGAATTTTACATCTGCAGATGGTCCCTTACGAAAAGATTCCCGAAAAAGCTGAAAGGAACCAAAAAGAATTTCTACAGCTGAGAGCTGACTTGCGTGCTTCTCTACCCGAAATTTCAGGGACAATGCAATAGTAGTACGTAGTAGTATGAGAAGAGAGTAGAGAGAAAACCACCTTAAATAGAATGGAAATACACGCGGCGGTAGTCCAGGATTCCTTGGATGGATTCGATCGTTAAACATTTTCGCATTTCTCCACGTGTCCACGTTTTAGTCTTTCTAACCTGGTGGCGTAAGAAGCTTAAGGGATTTCCTTTCAAAATTTTATGATCTTGTTAGATTTTATGAGAGGATTTTCAATTCGTGTTTCACGAGTGCATATGCATATTTATATTTTCCTTTCAAACATCATTGGACCAGAACCAGAACTGATTCTTTTAATCTTGGAAAGGAAGGGGGTCCTGGGTGGAATATGTTTTGTAAGATGTAAAATTCGCAACACATGGAGGGGTGTTTGATAAAACATGTTACCCTCTGAGCGCAATATGTCTGCCTAGTTAGTGTGTTTGGGTTAGTGGCCATTAATTTCTGTGGTGTGTCTATTTGCCGCGCGCTGATAAAGGTTGCAATCGTTAGCTCGCTATGATATTGGCTCAATTCCTCGGGAATGCAGAGCGATTGTTCCTGATTTTATAACCGGAAAACATATTTTAACAATCTCCGAAACGGAAAACTTACAGAAATGTACAACTGAATTGACCATGCCTGACCGCTGTGCTGTTGTCAAAATAAATTGCTGTATTAGCCCAAGAGATAAATTCAACAAGTACGCTTCACTTTTATACATTTTTTTTAGAAAATCAATGCTTCCAAGAATAAACATGTGAGCGGAATACATGGGATTTACCATGTACTAGTAGTGTTGTAGGGCCAAAAACCCAATAAATCCGTCCAATCCTCCTTGAAGGTTTGAAAGATCATAAACGCACACACAGATTCCCGTAGAGAAACTCGAACCTCAGCTGTCAGACCTCAGCTGTTTCCTGACTCACAAAAAGTCAATAAAATCAAGTCACAAGTCATAAACTAACGCACGATACGCAACTTCCCCGTTGGATGTTGGATTGGATTGACGTGAAAATTTGTACTTACAGACACTTTTTTATGATTACAGATTAGTATCCAGCGGAGCAGAGCAGAGCAGAAAATCCAGGAAGTGGAAGTACCAGTCCCTAAGTCAGTCAAAAACACACACACACACCCACTTGGTTAACTTAAAATGCCACATTTAAACTGTCAAATTACGGGAAGCAGTCCAAAGAAAACACCCCAATCAACTCCAGCCAAGGTAGTCCCAATGCCAGGACTACCAGAAGAAGTGAATAAAATTGATGAACTGGCTGACACTCCAAAGAAATCCGTTTCAATTATTCCAGAACGGAAATTGGCTAAAATTTCATTGAAACAGAAATTCGGATGTCTACGTTTAAATCGAATGTCATCTCTTCTACTTTCCACTCATTGTTAAAAAAACACGGGAAACGCAAAATCCATTATACGGCGATGGAATCGCATCGCAGGATCGCAACCAAATAACTATTATGTCATGTCGTCCCCACGAAATAGAAATATTTATAGTCACCCATGGCCATGGGGTTAATTTGAATGGTAGACAAATAATAATCCATTAGTTACTTACAAGGGACCGTTTTCATATGTAATTCTCAGACCATACGCTAAAATATTCGGGATTAGTCATTTCAAGTGTATTGGTTTGGAATAATTTTTTCTAGCAAAGAACCAAAAATTTAAAACGAGCAAATCGGTCGTGATTATTCTCAAGACCTGTTCATCTGGTTTTTACATGAAGAATGGTTTCCTTGGTAGGATAAGTATACGTACTACTTGTATCAGTATTTCCCTTCTAGATTCCAGGACCAAGTCTGGATTTCTTTTTAACTTTTCCTGGAAAGTTTAGCAATTAGCAATTAGCACTTTAATTAGAACACTTAAAACTTTTGGCCTGAGGAAACAACTTATAGTAATAATTTAGAGACAGATATACTACCATGTACTACGTATTAATTCTATACTTATTACGGGTCATAATCTTTAGCCAATTTAGATTTAATGTAGTACTCGTTCCTGAAACAAGATTTAGCACGTTGGAATTGTCGAATGAATTCTAAATTCTAAAATTTCAGAATAATTTGACACGACTCTTCTTCCTATTTATAACTTGTTCGATTTCTATCCATCCTACGTTTTCAAAACTTTGATTTTTTTTGTGGGGAGAACGAACGTAAAATGAAGAGCTCAAAATTTAAATCTTAATCTATTTTCTGTTAATACATTCATACGCTTGTCATTTGGAACGTTCCTTTTTTTATGTTTTCCTTGAGAGCGAAGAATTAATCGTCAATGGATATACATACACTTAAATGAGTCTTAATTACAAGAACAATAAACTCACGCATGGCATGTGCGTGGCATGGCGTGTATTGTACTAACGATGTTGGATGTACAAATAATTAGTTCGTGTAATCGTTAATTAAAAAAAATCCCAATTCCAGTACAGTGATTGTTGATGTTAAAGATTTTCTGTATTGTAACTTGAGTGTCGAAAATCCTTCAAACCTATAGTGTTAAATTGTTACAATGTTATTTGTAGGTATAAATATTATTATTTCAATATGTGCGCAGTCGATTCAACAACTAATTACTATCCAGTCGGAACGAAATGTATGCGCGGATTCTATTAAACCTGAAAATTTAAACCAATTGGAAAACTGAAGATTTTTTTACCTCTAACCCTGTTTCTCCTAACTAAATTCTTGCTAAATTCCAACCAATAGATTCGAAATTGGCTAGGGCGGATGCAGTGTAATGCATGTAAAATTTGAAAGAGACGGCATCCATTCCAAGACTACGAAATATTATAAAAGAAATTTATTTTCAGTTAATTAATTTACAATACAAATTACACATTTAATTTGTTACTAGGGATTTACATTACTAAACTCGGTCAATTAAATGCTAGCTAAACACTGACATTTCCAATATTGTATTCTAAAACACACAGTTTAATGAGTGTAAACATTTCAATGCTCACTTTCATTCCCATATGACTAAATTATAAAAATCAAAGACTAAATATACACCAACATACAGTTATTCAAATTGTAGCACAAGTTAAATTAGAATGGTTCGTTTGTATGATTAAAGGCTCCGATCAAGTCAAGATAATTTGGATCAGTTATATTGGGATTGGATCGTATGATTCAGATATTCACTGGATCGTACATTTTGTAGAATATCTGATTAACTAATTTGACAACATGCTATCAAATATAGATATTTGATTGATTGTCTGATCTAAAATATTCAGATAGATGAATATATTAACTTATCGGAGCCTTACATTGATTTCACGAGCGAGCGGATTACCAGAATAGTCAATAACAATAATTGTAATATCTTTCCGTTCAGTGGTTTTGGTTTTTGGCCTTGTCCTTACACGGTTTGTCATCGACAACGAAATTTGTTTAATGATGAACAAAATATATTTAAATTTGAAAGATTGTTACATTACAGGTTCCACGTATGGAAACTACAAAGAATTGGTAGTATTCTTCTTCTCTTTCCAATCCTTTATACGTTGTTTCAACTCTGTTGCATCAGTCAACATGTCTTCAGAGAGCGGTTGACGATTGAAGGGATCCGTACTTGAATTCAATAAATGCCTCATTATGACTGAACGGTCCATCACTTTTCCACTTGGAAGTAAAACAGGGTCATCCATCAAAGTGTCCATTAATGGGTCTGTCAAAGACGAATAAATAATAGTGTTAGTTTTTATTCCTCTTCCAACAGTACTTACAAAGAACCCTTTATAGGTAAATTCATTTCTGACACTTGGTTTTACTTTCCGCACGAATAAGTAGAGGGCGAGAGTGTTAACTTCTAAACAAAAACCTATATTTGATTGCTTTTTATAATATGTAAAAGTCGTCGAAAACTGCAGAACTCTATACAAATAAGTTTCGAACGAGGGATGTCGAAAATAAACTCAAATACATCTCGCAACCGCAGGAAGAAAAGTGTATCCGTAACAGTAAGATAGGGAAAGCACATATTTGCAGGAAAGGTCTCGGGACTCAAAGATTAAAAAATTAGGAAAATGTTTAGTTGAAATAGGATTGAAATATATAACCGATTTGGGACAGTCAGAAGAATAATTTGTACGAATATCGTTTTAAGGAATAAACAGTACTACAGATTGTTTCATTCAAAACTAACCGGAAATAATATTGGGACGCCAATTTCTCTAAACCCATTGAATTATAAACAGTGTTAATTATTATCGAGGTCTGGACCATAACAAACAAATAGAAACTAAACCCAACTTTCCAATACCTTTAAATTCCTCCGGAGCATCACTGTAGTCCGTATCTTGACGAAGATTTTGGACGACGATATTTTGTGCCCTAGCAGCCAATGATCTGAATTGTGCAAGCTGTGATTCGAATTTGATATTAGCACGTTCCATTCGTCCAGCTGCATCTTCAAACAATTCCAGTCGGAAGGATCTCTGCAGGGAACAAAAAATCAACATTAATGAAAATGTATTATGAACAGGAACATTTATATTTTAAAATACAACAATCAATCAATAAACTCACCTCATCTCCGGCCAAAGCCGCAGCAAAATTGTCACAATCCAAATTCAAGTAAATATCAACAAGTTGAGATAAGAGCCTTCTTGGCTCCCAACCATATTTTTCTGGAGTCTTGACTTTCAAGTTTTTACATTTGGGCCCACATAATTGAGTTAGATTAAAATTGAGCATGGCAGCAAGTCGGTCCCCTAATTCAGGTCTCAAAAATGGTTCACGAATGTGCTCAGTTAAATAATGAAACATATCAACAGTTTCTCGTCCTAATGTCAAATAGGACCGACATTGTCTTTCATCTTGTTGCAAATGTCGAAGTCTATTTTGCTGTGTTTCTTGACTCTGAGCCTTCCAAGCTGTAGGGTTACTTTGTAATTCTTGCGTCTCATGAATCCTCTGCAAACAAAACAAATTAATTGGTTTCTCTAATGACTAGAAAAATGCACAAACGATATCTTTGATCCGTTTGACTTTGATTAACACACAGCTTTGATAAGGAATCTATAATTTACTATCTCTATATTACTAACATAAAGGAACATACCTTCAGTGACTCCAAACTCTCGTCCAAAAGGAATGTTGTGTCATTCATTAACATATTAACAAATCGAACGAATTGTTTCCCAAAGGTTGACTCATTCACGATTGCCATTCTGTGAAAACACGAACAATGAAATGTTTTAGAAATATTTCAAGAAATTCTGCCTCATTGAATCCTAACTCGATTTTTAAAAAATTATACAGATTTATACAAATTCGCAAGGTCGTACTAACTAGAACCAAAATTATACATATCTACAAGAGAATCCATTACCGATGAACTGGACTGGCCCACATCGACTTGAGTATAATACTAATATGATAGCGTATTGTAAATTTGTCATAAAATTCAGAAGTAGCTCCAGTTGTCTCAACATCTGTATAAAATTTCATGAGGGCAGATGGTAAATGTTGTTCAGCAATTGGATGGGCCATAATTCGACGATGAAGCAACTCTGTTCTTCCACCTTGAAGATGAGGATTTATCACGAATAAGACTTCGACCTGGAAACAGGTAGTAAATCCAACGTTTATCTAGAGGACACTCTTGAGACTACCTAATGAATAAGCTTTACAGAATGTATCGATTTACCAATTTGGCAACCAAGTAAGGACTTTTCATGTAGTGTGAAGTGCACAACATTACAAGTAACCAAAGAATAATTGGATCATCAATAGACTCGGCCATCAGTACCGGAGTATACCTGGAAAATCAAGAAATAAAATAATTAAATCGGGTCAAAATTAATGTAATTCAGAGTTTGAAATCATTGTCACTTACTGCAAGGCGAAGAGCAAGAACTCGGCAATATCTTCGACGTACCACTCAGGTAAATTCGCAAATAATGGGGGAACTTCATTGGGTAACGGAAGCGCAACAGTAGTTTGTCCGTTGGGAAGAATAATCGAGTTTAAGTAAACAGCGACATTAGAGTAGAAAGATACACAACGCTTAACAAAGTCTTCATGGAGTAGGACAGCTTCAGCACTCATTTTTGTTTGAGTCATTAACTGTTAGGAAAGAGAATTAAATAAGAGATTAAATACAAAACTAAACAAATAATCAAAATTGTCACACAGTAATAAAGAGAAAGACTCACCTTAATTTCTTGTTTCCATCTTTTAAGAAGTCGCATATGTCGGCTACCATTCGGTCCAGCCCTCAGCAATTCCTCATTAGCTCCCAATTCACTTACCTATTACAGGACAAACAATAAATAATACTCCCTCAGAAAACATTTTTGATGGACGAATATTTAAAATTCGGGTCAACTACTTAGGTAGAAATGTATTAAATACATTTCTTGTATTTGGTATTTAAAATCGAAATAAACTAGTTCTAATTTCTTTAAACCAACGATTTACGTCAAAACATATTATTCGAACCGATTTTTTTAAGTTGAAATTGAAAACTAGATTTAAATTAATACATTTCTACCACGCTGCTTTGAATAGTGGCATAACATGTAAAAATAAGAACATCCAAAATACTTACCATTTCCTGGAGCTCCCGAATTTGTCTCAGTAAGCGTTGAAAGGTATTTATTGTCGGAATTAAGCAAATGTGATGTGCTTGAATGGTCAGGAACCAACAAACGGTTGGAAAATTTGGCTCGCCTTCCGGCATTTCTAAGAGGGAACCAAAGGAAAACTGTTAATTCTATTTCTTACCAATAATATTTTAAATGTATTCAATAATGGCATTAAAATTGACTATTAGAACTGTTTGTGAAAAGTCTGTTTACTTACTTAACGTTGCAATCCAGGTCTCGACTTCATTCTGAGTTGCTTTGATTCTTGTATCATTCTTCAAATCCAACAGTGATTTTACGTTAAAAGGATAGAAAGTATCGATTTTGTCCAATTTGACTTTGAGGGACAAGAGTTGAAAAACGGATAAGTAGTTGAGCATTGGACCATCTGAGGAGTGCTCTCGACGGTCACTCTGAATTTTGGTTCTACTTGAGTTTCTTTTTAAAACTTCTGATAAAAATTGTATACATTTCTCTCTAGAATTGACATTAGAAAGGATTCCGTGGACGATTTTGTGCAAGATTGTCTGTCAAAAAGAAAATAGGACATTTCGATCATTTTTCTTTCAAAGAGTGCATAAAGAGTTTGCATTATTGTGTTGAACTAGAACACAAAAACATACCCGAGTAAATTCCAACTCATGTTGCAGTGTTGCAATTCCAGAGTTGTCAGGACTGCTTTGTAGACTAAAAAATTGATCACCAAGTTTGTGGTCGTCTTCGTAAATGATTGACACATAGAAGAACGGAGCTAAGTATGACATGAAACCAATTTCGTAACCGATCGCTTTTGTCAATGTCTCGGGAATAAAGTTTTCCTGTACAATAAAATAGAATAAAATCAATCAAAGCAAATGCAATACGTAGCTGTCATCTCATACCTGCCTACAATATTTAACGCATCGGATTGTTATAAAAGAATCCCAAGACTTGTAAAGTAAAATATTTATAGCATGAAGGCTAAAATATGAATAAAATAATGCAAATACATTAATGTAAATGTGTAAAAAATACGAATTAAAATTAATTAATTAACTAATTAACAGAAAATGAAATAAAGTAGTAGCTGTGCAAAATTTTTAAGAGAAAACTCCGTGCCCAAAGATCTAATTACTACAAACGCAATAATAAGGAAAAAAGAAATTACTTGTTCGGCAACGAGTTGAGCAAACGGCCTAATATTTCTTCCAGTCCCAATTCTAATTTCTGTGAGAAGATGAAGACCGGCAAGGGGAGCTCGATGACGATTATTAAGAATTGATCCACATCTCATTCGTATCCACAAATCTCGAAGCAATGGACCAAACACTTTCTTAAATGAATCATAATCCGGATAAAGCTCAGCAGCCAAGTCCGTAATTAAGTCACTTGGGATTGTCTGGTTCAGCAAGGGCAGTAACAGGGGTGACGGTGATTGCGCCGTATCGCCAAACGCTCCTGCAACATCAATTTAAGAATTACATTACTTCCAAAAATCATGTGACGGTACGGTGGTGATGTTAACGTTGAAAGAGGTGGTTATACCGAATGAATCGAGCACAGCACAAATTCTATTATAAATTCATGCTTGTATATGGTAGGAATTCTAACCTTGTAAAATAAGTCCGACGTGTTGTTTACACTGTGTTCGGATTAGATGAAGGATCTGTTGTGGTTGACCTGAGTTGGATATCTGAAACAAATTAAACCCTTAATTAAAACTCAAATGAAGTAAAATATTAGCATAATGAATAATGATTAAAATGCTAAATATTCTGAGTTCACAGTTTTTGTCCTGGTCAGTGGCCACAAATACGAAAATTGAAATTTTTCCGATAATCCTGTAAAATCTACCTCTCCTAAACGTGATCACTGACCAGGGCATTTTTATAGTGTAATCTTCAGATTTTAGATTATGAGATACCACATCGTTAAATAATAAAATTACCTTAGGATTATTACGTTCATATTCAAAAGTGCGCTCAATTGTGTCGAGTAAGTAGTATGTCATGAGACACCCCGTATCACTTGTTTTCATATTTTCAAAAGTAGTGGGCACTGTCGTTGGAGTGGGTGAGGATGTGTCGACGACAACATATTTTGGATCCCGGAAGGAAGTCGAAGTTAAATGAAGACTCAAAATTTCAAAGCAGACTTGACTAACTAAATTATCGTAGTCGCACTGTTGATTGTCCTGACTCCATAAGCTGAGTAATTGGGTCGCAGATTCCAGCAATGGTCTACCGTCCGCGGCAGTGCTGGTCGATTTTGGCGAGGATTTTGACGTGGACGGTAGCTCGATCGTTGTCGCTGACGCCGCAGTCAAACTCACATTGAAACTGGACTCAATTATGTTCAACAATGCTGGGTTCACGACCACAACGTCTGTCTCCATAGGGGTACTTTCGTCCATGGCTACTCCGTCTAAAAGGAAAAGGAACAATTATTATTGTAATTGCTCATTGCTGGAATAGGAATAATATAATGTCAAATTCAGAGTAATCTTAAGTTTCATACTATCATACTTTGCTTAAATCAAAAAATCTTAACGAAATTCGCATTAGTGTAATTTCAGTCAAAAGTGGTCTCAAAGAAATAAATATGGAAACATTCATAATATTCGATCAATTCTAGATTATACAGTTAAAATGTTAAGTTATTCCGTTGAAATCTAAACCGCACACACTGAAATTAAGAATCTGGGTCTGAATATTGACAACCGCGAAAGCTGAAATTCTTGACCATACCATAATAAAAGCAATTAACTAACTAACTAAGATTAAATTAAAATACACAGTTACCTAGTTTTGGATTTTAGGATTTTACAGAGTATAATTAGGATTTTAACATTTTTTCTCACACTCTAATTAATCTTTTTGACTTCTCACTTCCGTTGTAGTTCTACATACTTCTATATGTACAACAAAAATGATCAATTGTTATTATGTTCCGTTATATGATATCAAAATACTACTCAAACAAAAGTACTAATTTCTCTTTCTCTCGTTAATAAAAATAAAATTGAGATACCCTTTGTGCCTTTTGACCTTGACTTGACCTGTTGAACTCTAAATCGAAGCAGTCACTTCAAGAATACGTTGTTCAGTCAACACAACAGTGAATGATGAATGAAGACCACCTTTCCATTTTCCATTGTTGAGTAAAAAATTAAAATATTTAAAACTAAATAATACTACTGCTAAATAGTACATACCCTTTGTTTCTCCTTTCTCGTAATTTGAAGATGGAAACCGTCCGTCCGTCCGTCAGTTTGACCTTGACCCCTTGACCTCCGTCCAATGACCCTGGTGGTCCCACTACTACTCCTTATCACCAAAATTCAATCAAAGATTTCTAAAAAACAGCTAGTGCTTGTCCATTCATTCCAATTCCAGACTTTTCTAGAATTCCTTGTCTAGAATTTTCAATTTGGATGTCCGATGGGGGACGTGAGATTAAACTGGTTTGATTAATTAATTTGGTGACAAACGACACGACACTCCTTTTTGACTTTGACTCTTTGTTGTTTAAAAACAAAAGCTAAAAAATACAACAATAGACACGACACACGAATGACTCGACGACACGACGACGACGACGAGTCAAAATTCACAGGCAGTGAAATTCGACCCCAAAATCAACACACACAGAATGAGAATGTAAAAATTCTGAGAGTCAAATGTGGAACAGCTGATGTGGCGGAGTGGACTGCGCAAGCACCCACAATTTCAAACTCATACGGCTCCAAAATCTGTCATCAAAATTAAAAAAAAATATTTTCTCTAGCTTCTTTCCTACTCCTACTACTAGGGGTACCTTTCTTTCCCTTCCGTATTAATCGTAATTAAGTAATCCATACGAAACTTGAACTTCGTCAAATTTTTATACCCGTCCTAGAATTCTACGCCACAGACACAGAGTCCACAGATATATCTCAAAAATGCACCATAATAGATGTCAAAAATTGGTATTTTTGAATGTTGACCTGACCTGGTTGGTATGGTAGGTTGAATGTGAATGTCAGTCATCCTACTACTAGGGGTACCCGTGCCGTGTATACATACATACCCATCCTTAAAATTGAGATGATATGTTAATAATATTGGAGTTGGACCCTATCTTATGATGAAAATGCCATGCAAAGAAAATATTTTGAAACATCTAAACGTATAGAGTGAAAGTAGATGTGAAATGTCTGCGTTGGTTCTGATTTTATAAATAACCGAATAATTGCCCCGGCGTCTAATTATCATTTGAACTTTATGACCCGGCGTGTATTTGATCCCATGCGTCTATTGAAGCCCCGGTAATATCATTTGCGGTACTACCGGATTTACATAATAGTATGTACTTGTACTTATACGGTTATCTAATTATGAAAGCTGTGTTCAAAGGCATTAATCTCTATCTGTCAAAATATATCAATCAAAACGGTTATCAATTTGGTTATTCTGCAAAGTTTTAGAATGTAAATCGTTAGTTTCAATTCTAATTCAGAGTCATGGTCATGGTTTTCGCCGTGAAACGTTTGGGTTTTAAAATGATGTCTAAACAAGATGATTACAGTTGAAGCTATCGCGATCTTCACGAACCTGTAAAGACAGGACAGGGTTTATCAACTTTTCGTGTTGAGTTCTATGTACAGGGTGGCCCAAAAGTAAACAATAGGTTTCCATATAATTTCTTGCGTAATTTCTGCTAAATGAAAAAACGACAGCCACCTTAAAGTGATTAAAGTGCAAGAGCATATAATTCTACAAATGAGCTATTGTAGGGATCCAATTCAAAATACGCGAGCTATATGAATTAATTAGTCAAATGAATAATTATCCCTATCGAAAACCTCAAAGAATTACTATTCCTCGGGAAGCATTTGATTTGAACGACTACAAAACTTTTTCCACTTTTTATTTTCAGCAAAGTTTTATTAATTGGCTGTCGTCGTTTTTTAATTTAGCAAAAGTTGCGAAAGAAATTGACAAAACCCGGCCACTTTTTTTGGGCCACCCTGTACATTAATCTCGAGAGGCACAGTGGAATCTCTTTATATATCAACCTCCCCTATATCGTACATCTCTCTATACCGACCAAAATGTCAGGAACGCAAGAACTCCCATTGCAGACACTTCTTTGTTATTCCACTCTCTGTAAACTTTCTCTTTATTGGACACATTTTGGTGCATTCTTCGAGTTCGGTATATAGAGAGTCCACTGTATTACCGATGCACCTGCGAGCGACGGTTGCATTGCAATGTTTTAACTCCAGGAATGTCAACTAATAGCCCAGATTAATTTAAAATGTGTTATTTCAAGCACCCCATGTGTAAGTATAGTTTTTGCATAACCGTTAAATTTTGCAAAGTCACTTATACTTCAAACATCTTCTCTTTTGTCTTCGTGTCCTTCGGTGAAGATTATTGTTTATTCACGTCATTAATGACTTCACCAGTAAATAATGAGAATAAATTCATTTTTTTAAACTAATTCAATTACATTTTCAACAATTGTCACCTGCGCCTGTAAATGCAGCTGATTTTCATACACATGCACATTATACGAATCAGAATCAGACACGATACGAATATGTCAAGAAATTCCTTCAAAATAATCCAATCTTTATCGTAATAAAACTACTGTAGAAACTGTTAGGTACAATTGATAAAAATATACGAAGGATTTTATTTGAACTAATTTAAAAATGAGTGTAAATAAGATCTCACCAGACGTATTTGTGGTCATTTGGATGGTTATTTCCACATTAACTTTTCGAAATATTTGTGGTCAAGAGACAGTTTGTGATCTTGTCAAAGAGCTCAAGTATTATAACTTGACCTTGATGTATCCGTCTGATTGTAAGTTTCTTGTAAGGTTTATTTCTACATTTTCTTAAACTTAATTGACACGTACAATACACTTACAGGGTCTTGTCTATCACAACCACATCACAGTGAAAGGTACAGGGAAAGTTCAGCAAGCGAGAGTGAGCATTCGTTCACAGTTAATGGCGAAAAAGTACACGATGTCAGCAATATTATCGTCGGCGTACGTTCATATTAATATCATTAAAGCAAGTTTGATCTACTGATTTACTAACAGCGTGGGCGTTACAAAATAAACGTTCTCTGTAATGCAAAAAGCTATATAAGTTAGACATACAATACTTTTTGATTGTAACTTTAAACTTACAGGTCAGCCGTTTCTTTGATCTTAAAATCCGGTGTGAAACTAGAAGATACTTGTTCAAACATCCAAGTCATTGCACGATATACTGTGACAGTAAGTGTGTTCTAAGATATTTATGTAACAGTACGAGATTTTGCGACTATTAAAAATAGGAATTACGTTGAGTATACTAGGCCATACACTAGGAAAAATTGGAGAGTAGTAATTATTTTCTTGTTTCTGTATCATACTACTATTCTATTCTACCGCATCAACATTACACGTACCGCATTCTAAGAAACAACTAAAAAACAAACACACATTTCTTTAGAATTTGTTCACGGTGAAATACCTGAATCAGAATGTTCAAAACGAATATTTGAAC
>JAQGCB010001412.1:0-14600 GCA_034698835.1 Protaphorura tricampata
CCCTTCGATTCATTCACACTTCAGAAAAATTCAAGTTGGACAATATTCAAGGGTATGGAATTTGACGGAGAATCAATGTGTTTGAAGAACAACGAATCAGAAATGAACGCTCTGACAGAAGCTGTAAATTACAAATTCGTCTCACCGCCTTTCTTAGTAGGGTCAATTCGTCAGGGTTGTGAAGAAAAAAATGAAACCGAAGTTTCAGAAAATAATAATTCCACTCGCCCGTCCGACAATTTTGGCACAAGTACTCAAAATCGTATCATTCGTCATTTAGTGGTTTGAGGTTTCCGTGTGTACATGATTGAGATGATTGTCTTCCATTCCAGTATTTCAGCTACCGATTCTAAACACATTAACACATACAATATTATACCGAATAGAACCCTGGGGTTGTATTCAAGAAGTGAATTTTTTAACTAGGCTTATTTTCAACCCGTCTACTTATGGGGAACCGAGAGTTTGACATTCATGTTCGGATACTTGTGTAATAAAGCAGCATATTATGATGTACAGGGCGGGCCATAAGTAACATCGCCATGAAAAAACGCTTTATTTTTGTCCATTAATGACTACCTTAACTTTTTAATAGAATGTAGGGTATGTCAATTATGAAAAGCCTTACATGATTTCGAAACGGTACGACAATTTACAAGAGGGAGTAAGAAAAGACAGGTACACCTGTGTACATTCAAATACAAATTAATACCACAACTTATAACAACTAACATTTGTCATAACCTCAAACAAAAATCTCAGATCATAATATTTTTCGTATTTAATTTTTCGTCACAGTGCTACAAATTGCTTAGAAGTTTCAACAGAGTATGTTCGGAAAAGCAAATGCTCAGGACAATCGATCGTTTCACATTAAAAGAGTTTCCTTGTTAATTCTGGTCATTGTTAATCAGGTCACGCGCCGTAATACTTTCTGGAACTGGAATAATTCCAATCCCATTGCTTAACTGCCAACCGAAATTCTGTATTTGCAAATATTGCATAGAAGCGGTCACCGACAAAGAGCAAAGGTACCAGGCGCCAGGCGCCACACCTTCGCCAGTTTAATGCAGAAATCGCAAAATCGTAAAGCGTGACTAATCGTGAGCCAACCTTTCTGAGAGTATGTATGTCGCACCTTGATAATGCCAAATGTCATCCATGCTAGACATTATCTGAAACGTGTGTTGCCCTTGTCAATGTTAATTTCGTAATGAGATGGTTGCTCTAAACGTCAAGTGTCGAAGTACAAATTGTCACACCACATGTTGCTCAGAAATCGTTTGTGTCACTCTGGAGAAACATCCGTCAGTCGTAAATTCGGTACAATTACTAATAAAGCATCATTATTTTGGCCGGCCCTTGACAAAGAAACTTTGAAATACACTGTTGCGGGTTAAGATTATTTTGAAAATGTAACCATCGGATCTAAATAAAATTGAGTGACAGCAGTAGTTCCTGAAAAATTGTAAAATGTCACCTAACTGTGAATGTGACCAAACTTTTCTTCTTATGGTGAGACCAGTTATTCTGATTGACCAATTCCTCGGAATTTGTCCTTTTGAAGTCCAAGGAGGAAATCTAAATTTTCGTTGGAAGTCTAAAATGGTTTTTAAAACTATCTTAACAATCATAATCCTTCTTGCGTACTTTTCCTTCGCAAGTTATCAATTAGTCCATGCAATCTACGAACGAAGTGACTTGGTTGAAATTGCAGTCCTCGCCAATTGGGTGACTGGAACATTCATTCCAATCGTGATACTTTTCTATAAAATTAAAAATCGTAAGGCGATTCGTGAGTTCTTCATAGAAATTGAAAATATGGGGTTACATTTTAAAGGATCGATGAGTTGTGAAGAAATATGGGGATATTCTCGGAGATTTTATGGATTTTACATGCTCCTTGCCTCTATATCCTCTGCTCTCGTCATCTTGGATGCTGTTCGTCGTCCCACGGCACAGACATATATTCTGTACTATTTTCCAAATCCATCTACAATTATGATTATTGGAAATTGTTTATTCCAATTCTACATCATTCTAATCACAAGTTGTACTTGTGCGGCCGTTGAAGTTCTGTGTGCCACTTATTCCAGAAAAACCGTTCGATTTATCAGAAGAATTCAAGTGGAAATGAAATTCAATCGAAGGGGTCTTAAAATGCTGCCGGATTTGGTCAATCCACCTTCTATAATGTCAGCGGCCCATATCGAGGTTTCAATAATTGAAACTAACATTTCCGAGGTTAGTTTTAGTTGTTCCTACAAATAGGGGTACTCTCTTTAACAAATACCTACCTGGCTTTATTTACAAATGTAAAATAATGAGTGTGTATTTAATTTTTCGAAGGTCAAGGTCGTTTCTCCGGTTCAAGACGCGATTCAAAAATTTGCCGTTCTTAGTAAAGATCAAGGAATGGCCAATCGACTTTTCGGGAATATTTTGGGTCTGAACACTGGCTGGCTTGCTGTCAACGTTTGTATCTTATTATTCCTGTTAATTCGGCATTTTGAATGGATGAATGCGGACCAAGCCGTCACAACATTTTTTGGTCATGGAATCGTATTTACAACCCGTCTTTTAATCGTTGGAATGAGTTTGGGAAACGTTCACGAAGCATCCAGAGAATTTGATGAGGAAATCACTGCGAGTATTCTTGCAAAAAACGACAAAGTGAATGATGAAGATGTGAATTTAGTTCTGGCCCATTTGATTGGAAATCAATCAAATCCTTTGGCGTATTCGGCGGGTGGTTACTTTATTTTTTCAAAATCAATTCTTATGTTCATGTTAAGTTTAATTATCACCTATGTCGCGTTCCTATTGCAAGCTCGGAAAGTTTAACGTAATTATGAGGACAATGAGGGTACGGTCATTTAAATTGTGAATTATTCGATCCAATCGGAACCTGATGTTGACCACCTCTTATAAGTTAATACTATTTTCAAACTTTTATTATCGTGCCTGTTAAGAGTCCTATCTTGTTCTACTTGTGCAAAATATAATTTGTCGTGATTATTCTTTTGCAGTTCTGAGAATATTTTGCGTTACTATACTTGCATTTACATTTAAGAAAATTGGAGGAATAAAATAATGAAGATTCCGTATGCATGAATGCATGATGTTTGGTCCGTGTTATTATGTAGCATTCGATTTCTTTTACGTTGAAGGTATTTTGTGTTATTTTTCTTCCAGCCGTCCACAAAAATATGTTTTTAGTTTCGTTAGCTTTATCGTCTAAAAGATAGAAAACTGCATAGGCCTACAATAAAATATGGAGTGATGCACGAAACCAGAATGACTCAAACTCAAGATTCCGAGTACCTGAATTCTTAATACTGATGAAATTAACGGGATTTGTGAAAACGTATTGCAATTATAAATGTGAACTGGTATCAAAAGAGGCTTTAGTATTAATTGAGAATATCATACAATCCCGCAGAGCTCTAATTGGACAAACTCCTTCTGTAGTAGATTAGTATAATAGTATAAAAATTCAAATCAAACCTAAAATCAAACTCAAATTAATCAATGTATATGAATTAAAATTATTACGCCCACGGTATAGTAAATATGTTTTCTTGACTAGTACATACAAAATATCTGTAGCTCCCACTCCCAGGCAGGTCAAAATTAATTTTTTGACAATACAAAAATATTGTCAAACCGATATAGCTAAAATTACAGATTAACTACGAACGAGTCTTCTTGCATGTAAGGAAGTCGTAAATATTTATTACCGGGAAGGTTTACTCCACATAAAACTACTAATTACTAGAATTAGACGTAGTAAAGTTTTCATGTAAATAAGCATGCCCTTCAGAATCACAATATGGATAAATGAAATAAAGGGATACCCAGGTAAGTTGTAGCAATATTAAGTGGAGTAAGATAACGGTGAAAGTGTGATGGAGACCGTGAGATGTGAGACCGTGACACACATAATGTTCCAATTCAGGCAAGGCAAAGCAAGGTAAGAGAAATTATTATCCGAAAGAGAACTGCTACACCCACACCAATATAATTTTTGAGAAAGGGACCTTTCCGGTGAACCCTTTTTACTTTTATTCTTCAGAATTTACTCAAAATTGCGTACGCATGTACAAAAATAGAGTGAAAAAAAAATATATTTCTATTTACATACAATTTCTTCTCTTCAAATGTCGAGAAACAAAAAAGAAACAATCAATCGTTATTTTTTAAACCATCCGAATTTATAAGTAACAAATCAAATGGGCTTCTGTCTTCAGTCTTCTGTCTTCAGGCTTTCTTCAACTTATTAGCACCACGAGTATTAAAATAAGCATTGTAGAAAAATTGGGAGAACAGAATCGTATACGAGGCGTACATTCCGAGGGCTGTGTAAATCCCATCATAGTGTCGATCACACCGTTCTTCTTTTAGGACTGAAAATAAACCCAAAAAAATGACACTTTACATCTCTTAAGAATCACAAATGGATGTTTGTGAATTTTGGGGCATATAAGACCTTTGATCCATATGGAATATCCATTTATCCAGACCCCGAATAACATTTGGCTGAGCTGGAGAGCTGGAGAAATATCAAGATTTACATAATTTAATTCAATTCAATCAATAATTCCATAGCCCATGATTACGGTGTCACATTGATTTATTACCTGTAATCGTCATTGCGAACCATCTTGGTACTCGGACCCGAATGCACTGTATTTGGACGTATTAAAACACATAACGCGAATATTAAATATTGTAAAAAAAGATTGTGAAAGAATTTTAAAACTTAGCTCCAATCAGATCTCATATATCCGCTAATCTGATCCTGAGAATTGGTACTTATCCACCCACGTTATCTGATATCAGATATCTGATAATATATTTTGCATTATTCCTATTAGGTAGAACAGATTAGGAGGACCGGGCTGGTTTTGAAACGGCAGACCAAGAACAGACCTATTCTGATTAAAATAGGCGGTAAATTTTTTATTAGTTGTAAAGTTATGGTCATCGATGTCATTTATCAGTCATTTTACTGCGAGTACCATGTTTTCTCATTATTTTCGAAAAAAATCTCATCCCTGATATCTGAAAAAAATTGACAGTCGTATTATCCGAATCGTGGAATAGAAAATGACTCGAATAATTCTGGTCAAATTAAACTTGTAGATTACTATCCAATATCTTATCCGAATTATCTTATCTGATCGGAGCCTTTCGTTTCGGAAATAATATTCAGTCACAATCGTCAGTTACCTTGAGGGCGTAGTACGAATACATGAGTCCATGGACGAAAAGGTTAATTGACATGAAGTATCGCAACGGTAGGTCGTAGGGTCCATAGTTGACCCAAGTGAAGACAAAGACAGAAATATGGTGATACCTTTAATGTTAATTAATGGTAATTTATTTCTATAATATTACTGATTGGAATTTGAAATAAAGGAAAGTAATCCTCACCAGTGCAGAAATATAAGTGGTTGTTTTCGCAGCACAATAAACACAGTGTCTCCGAGTTCGACTAATTTTGACCAGGCCATTAACCATCCCCAGAAAGCCGTCGCGTAGTTATGATGGAGTCTAATTAAACCAGACAATTTAACAGTATGACAGTTAATGTATTCCTTATATTTATATAAAACTCGAATATTTTTGAACTTTTTTGACCACGCAATAACATCTGCAAATGTCCCAATAAATTCAACAAAAGTACACTGTGCTACCCAAGATTTACGCAGGTAACCCTCTAATAATGTAGAGTTTGGAAAATATAATATGGCAAAGCTGAAATCATATACGTTATAGCTTTAAATTACTCAATTTTTACTCAATTCTCAATTATCAACAATGTATAACTTTGTAATCTTGTAGAAAACATAATGAAATCACGGAGTGGTCAATATAATAGATTGCTTTGAAAATCCAAAATGTGTGTATTTGTTTTCTGAAAAGTGTAATTATTGAGTCAAAATTTATAAATCAGGTAAATAGTTACGTACTTGACACAGACGCTGGCATAAAATCCATGTACTTGTACAATGTAAATGATTTCCGGAACAGTTCTGAGGAATCCAGCAATTGAGAACAAGGCGAGCATGACATTCCAACAGAAAAGTGGCGTTCTGAGGTCAAAAGGTTTTCGATTCTTCATGAAATTTTGCCCATTAAAAATTGCAACCAAGTAGAGTGCGGAGATGTAGACACTCAAAGTCCAATTTTCAAACATCCAACCCCGAGCTTTTTCTAAATTGATGTACTCCCACTCAAACCTTGTTAAATAATCCACTTCCACTTCCACCATAGTGGCTTCAGTTTTAATTAGTGTGCTGTTCATGGTTGAACGTATTTCTCTTAATAAATTAAATGATTTTTGTTAATGATTTTTAAGTTTAATGTTTGAGATGCTCAGAGCACCGAACCAAGTCAGTCGCGGCTGTCAGCAATCAATTGATTGAAGAATCGCAACCTGGAATCCTACTAACGTTACCGTAAACCAACCTTCGTTAGAGTTGTAAAATCCAAAGGGATGGAGTGAAATCGAAAGTGAAAACTTTGAGGGTCACACTCAAATTCAATAACATTACAGAAATAAACATACTCAAATCGTGTTTTACGCTCAAAAGGGTAATCCATGAAAGTTTTCAAGTCCGACCTTGCAAGTTTACTCATTTACAGGTAGGGGTGTATGGAATGGAATGGACAACTCTAAATCTAAACTCCTGACCTTTTCTTGTTCGCAATGCATTGCTTCCGAGTGCCATAAAACCATAGACAAAACAATACAGATTATCATAATGGGCGATTCTGATCATTTTACTCATCCAGCCCTGACACCGTTATTTCAAATCAATTGAATCTGAGCCAAAATCAGACATGGAATAATACAACTCAGGAGGTTGGAATTTCCGAAAAAATTCACCTGACCAATACAAATACAATATTCCGTGAATGGTTACCAGGAAAACCGTATGTGTTTATGTGACTATTTACGACCTGCTATTCAACAAGGTTGACAAACTCTCAAAAAATTCCGCAAAATTATTGGGATTAGCATATGTATCAGTCTAAACTACTCCATTTTGATTTTAAACTCCATTTTTGTCATTATTTTCTGGGGAAGATGGACTTTAGTGTGGTCTAAGTAATCAGTTAATAAGAGATTATTTTTCATAAGCTACATACATCTTGGACTCTTTTGTTTTTGGGTGTTAAATACCACACATGCTAAATTCTCATCACTAAAAATCCCTCTACATAAATCTCATCCCCTCTCATCATTGGAGTATGAAACATTGGATCGGGATCACCAACGCTCAAGCCTTGATCAGCTTCACAATCACCCGTGAAGCTGGAGAAGTATGAAATCAGTTCAAGTCGGTAGAAGTCAAACACTTGGAAATTCTTCAACAAGGAAATCCTTGTCAGCTGAGTCAACTCGTGGATCAATCCCATCGCCATCACCCCCTTGTTCTTGTCGTGAGTGCAAGCAAAATTCTAAAAAAGTTACTACAAAAACTCCACGTGGTCTTCCAACCAAAAATATTCCCAATAATAAAGGTCAAGACAAAGGGGATTACCGAGGTCAAAGTAAAACTGTAAACAACAACAACAACACTACAGTTTCTGAAGCTAAAACTGCTGCTCGGGCCAGTACTAGTCGTCAGATTCTCAAAACTAAATTCTTTCCTTCACACAATAACAAGGAAAATAACATTTGTGAGCCGAATATCGCAAGGAAATCATCCTCAACAACATTTCTAGTCAAACCTAGACAACTTGTCTACACAGCTAATAATTCGAGGTCAAATTTTGGCCAAATTGAATACGACCTACCACCACCGTCTCCAAAAGAATCCTTGGTACAACTCTATAAAGCGCCACCTGGTGCTTCAAGAGTATCCAGCGTCACTGAGGCAGTCCCCGTTCTCCGGAAAAACGTTCAAGGACCAATAAGACGCCTTACCCCAGTGGTACCACCCTCAGAATCGACGACTCAATTTTTTACTCAACGTTTGGCTGGAGGAAATTCTTCGAACACAAAGTTTCCGTGTACTTGTCAAAGTAAAACTTGCCAGAGGGTTGAGGAAAGCCCGGATAGTAGTTACACGACTTTCTGTGACCTAGAATCTACTGAAACCATCTGTCTTCCTGAGAAATCCCAGCCAGACTGTCATCAGGTTCATCCAGCTCACGATAGACGAGTTGCATTGGCCACTTCTTCTGGAAAAAGTTTAAATCAAAACTCTGCGGCCAAACTTCCACCGTTACCACCTCCAAACCCAAACCGGGTCTCTCAACATCAAATTCAAGGTCAAGGTCAAGGATCGTCTATTCCTCGGAATCGTCAAACGACTGCAATCCTTTCCGTCGGAGCAAATACTGTTGGGAGTGCACATTTGAATAATTATCGTCCAAAAGGAATTTCTCATTCCTCTCCATCTTTCATTGTCGAAACAGTCGGTTCAACTCCTGATTGTGTAGACAACGCCCCTTGTACTTTAGCGAGGACCCTTCCATTTTCTAGGGAACACGAACTCCGACGTCCGGGTACAAGTCATTCCACACTTCACGCGAGTGAATCTCGTACTAATTTACACGCAGGGCTTGAATCCACTTCAGACCCTTGTGTCAAGTGTCCCCTGTGTAAAGAGACCAAAAGTCAAGTCAGTGTTCATCATCGGAGTATGCAGTCCCGGTATATGTCAGATTTGGAATGGAGGATTTGTCATGCTGTCAATATTTATGTGTACAGAAATGGAGTAGAGAATCAAACACCGATTCTGGTTCACATACCTCCGGCAAGAAAGAAAAATATGAAGAATGTCATGGCTGTGATTCAAGATAGAATGAAATATCCAATTGGATATGCAAAAACTCTGTATAAAATGGATGGTACAAGGATAAGGCATCCATGTGAGTTGGAAATGTACAATAATTATGTGGTTGGCTCAAACTATGATAAACATTTTAAGTGTGTACAATATGGGAGAAAAAGATCACCACTCTTAATCCTAGCAAGGGAGTCCAAACACGTGAGGGTTCTTAGACAACAGAACGAACACTATGACCAATGGTTGCTCAAAAAGAAAGCGGTGAGTACGTAATGGCCGGCCATTATGAGAAATCGCCGTCTAATTCCACATGACTGAAATTAATCCACCAATTTCCTGATTGTTTATGTTACTTTGTAAAAAATATCAGCAAAAATCAATTTGAATTTCAAATAGTACTTGCATTTTTAATAGGCAGGCGATGAGAGACCTCAGTATTTGTACCCAGTTGTCTACACACAAGATGGCTATGGCCCAGCAGATCTTCCAGTTGGTCAAGGAGGAAATTATCAACCTTGTGGCCCATTTTGTAAACTACCTAATAAGTAAGCACGAAATTAGTCTCTGAAACTATTTGGAACTATGATTAATCAAATTTCTTTACTTTAGGCGTTGTGGTCCTATGAATCACGACAGTTGTGGGCCTGGACCAAATAGAACGGCTAGACAGGGTTACCAGCAAGACTATATTGTGAACACAATAACAATTCCTACTGGTAATCCAAGAGATCCAGCCAAACTATTGCAACAAAGGAACAAATTAGACGGTGATGGTGAATACGTGGAAAGTCCTAGTAATAATAAGAATTCCGATCCGACGAGTAGACGATACCAGTCTATTGGTAAAGATGATGAAAGTTTATTCTATGGGACGAAGCCAAGAAAAGTTAGTTTTTTATTATAATTTTATATATATGTAAGTACCAGTTTAGTTTGCACCGTCCAGTACCAGGCAAAAGTTTCAAAAACACTATTGCGTTGCATGCGATATTATTTGAATAGAAAATCTGCACAAAATCTTGAATTGATTTCGAAATTAAGTGCCGCATTATGGGAATCGTGCCAAAATGTATTCGGTAGGATCTTTAGTTGTTGAAATTTGTCTAAACAATGTGGGGGCTAATTGTTTCCTGGGGAAAAATGGTTGCAAATTGCGCTTTGAACGCCGTGGAATAGTATTGAGAATATGGCTTGAGAAATATTGACGGTGTGAAAGCCGCAAGGACTCCATTATAATCACATATTGTTTTCTTTCCAGAAATCCAAAGGCGTGATAGACACTTCAGGAGATAAGAAAATATTCGGAGAAGTAGATAGTAACGCTAATCTCGTACAAAATGAGTATGATGAAATTCCTGACCTTTCGGACCCGAATCCACAGTACAATGTGGAGCAAGAGGTTTATGAAGTTGTCGACGAGACAATCGAAGAAAGTCCACAACAACCTGACTATCAAGACCAAAATGAAACAATAAGAAAATCAAGGACGAAACAAATCAATGAGACCAAAAGTAGTAGCAGAAATAATGAGTCCATTAGTGCAACGAGTCGATCCTACACGATTGTGAGTAAAACAACTCCACCTGTTCAACAAGGAGGAACTCAAACTAGGAAACCCAGTAAACCGGGTACAAATTCTAAGAGTAAAAAAACTCGAGAAGGTCAAACTGGGTCACCTAATTCTAATGGTGTTTCATTCTTTGTTCCGATTGATGAACAAAATGGAATGGAGCAGCACAATGAAAGAGCACAGACTCTACAAACTGTTCGAACTCCACAAGTTGAAGCATCAAATTCTGCAGAGGAATCCATTTCTGGTACAAGTCAAGGTTTTCATGCATCCGGAACTGCTGGTGGATTTGATCAACACCAAGATCAACAACAACAGCAGTCATGGAATGATCAGAATCAGAGCAATAATAAAAATTATATTGACAACAATATGATGCTCAATCAGCAAAATCATCCCATATATCAAGCCGCCATGTTGAATCAAGGTCAAGGTAGCCCATTCCGACCTTTTATAATTGACGGCTCGGCTCGTTTCGGTGGTTCAACTGGTCCTTATTTTGCATCTTGTCATCCAGAACCTCAAGAGAATTTTGCAAATCAATACGATGAACTATCGGATATTATGGCTGGGACGGATGAAGTTGACATTCCATTCACACCTTTACAAAATGTGAATCAAATGAATAATACATTTCGACAACAACCGTTACCGAATTTTTATCCACCGTATCAGGACTACAGATTTCTTCCGAATGTTTACAATAACAACAATGGGTTCAACAACAACAACAATAACAACAACAGCAACAACATGGGAGGAAATTTTAATAAAGTTACAATCGATAAACCAAAGTTTCGAAATGTTGCGACTCAATTTGGAAAACCTAGTTTTGAAGAGATTGGGCCACCAACTTATAAAAATTCCACTCAAGGTCAACAACAAATGCTTCAAGACTCTCTTCAGAATCAACAAATGAGAATGCAACAAGCTATAATCCAACAACAACAACTCGCACAAATGAGTGGACAATCAGGACAGATGATTTACCCATCACCAGTGTATCTTTCCCCTGCGGGTTCTGGACAACAACAAGTTCAATACGTCCAACAACCACAACAGCAACAACAACAGCAACAGAGTTGGAATAATAATAGTAACAATAACTATAATAGGATACAAATGCAACAACCGACAGGGACAACAACAACAACAATGCAACAACAAAGAGTTTGTGTCCCACCACCGACTCAATATCAGGACCTTGGAAATCGTCAAAATATACGACACCCTGTCGCGGCTTCCATTCGACGAACCTCGAGCAATAATATTACTCAACCCCGAAAATCGGAAGCAACAATGGTTCAAGGTGGGAAAAAGTCATCACAACGTGGACAACCAAATGGTGGACGTATATCCTGATTTCAAACAATCGTCTGTAAGTTGTAGGGATGAAGGATATTGGATGAGAAGATTGAACCCATGCATGTAACACTAGCCCAAAAACAGAGTCTTCTTATTAATGTTTAATAATTTAGTCATGACTCAAAATTTTGTCTGGAAAGTTAAGGGTGTAAGACTTTTGTGAAGGAGTTTTAATTTTTAATTGAATTTATCACAATGTGTTTTCCTCACTTTGACCTTTGTAAATGTACATAACGCGTGTGACCATGTAATAAAATGAATATTTTTACCAATTTAATTCTTAGGCTGGAGGAGCATTCCGATTTTTATCATTTTGTGAAATTGCAGCGCGGATGGCAAAATAGCGAGATGACAGTGACAAAATATCGGCATTTAATTTGCTGATAACATTTAATTGCAAAAGTGCTTTGATTTCAGATTCAATTTTTATGATTAGACTGCATTTACTTATAAACACTTACTGGGCTGAGTTCCTGAACTGTTCACGTATCAAAATTAAAAAATGACATGACTAGTAGTGCGGTAAGATGTGATTACGGACATTGTGGTCATTGGCCTTTCGACACTAATCACCAGTTCAGTTTAATTTTCCATACGTACTAAATTGAACATCCAGTTAATTTCCTCTAATGCGAGTATTTTTGATACACCCTGTACCTCCTTCCAACTGGCAGGCGGCACTCAAAAAAGTGCTGATGTAGCTAAAACCGGACTATCAAGTTTTTATCAAAAAATTCATGGACAAAATACAATGTATTGCATTGCACTTTTAATCTCCTTGTCATGCCGTGCATTGTGCTATTTGTGAAAATGACTTGAATTGGTACTTCAAAGCAATAGTTTTGTGTTCATTGTCCGATACAAATACCACAAATTCAATTACATACAATACAATGTGTATTTTTGTACTAATTTCTACTTGAGATTGTAAATAAGTTGTGTATGTACAATGACGAAGTCTAGTCCAGTCCAGTATTGCTTAACAATAGAATCTCATCAATCACTAAATATTTGACAGGTTTCAAATAAACTAACTTGATTTAGTTGGACATTTCATTTGTGAAAGAAGTTCATAGTGAATTGTGAGTTGCCTGTGTCGGGTTTGATATAATTTTACTAATTAAAATTAGTGTACTCGTTTGTTTCTCGACTTCATTCTAATTAATTTTGTTAAAATGGGAAATGAAGAAAATATATTGTCCGAAAATATTGAGAGTTCACGTTCTCCTACAAACAGTAATGAAATTATCGCTGCTGTGGGACTTAAATATAGACCAGAAGAAAGTCGACGAATGCTTAAGAATGTTATTGTTATCAGTATATCATTCATGGTTTTATTTACGGCCACGGGAAGTATGTCTAACCTTCAGAGCTCACTCAATCCAGAGGTAAAAAAATTAAGATTACCATAATACATACATTACAGGGTGTTCCATAAGGAAGGTTCACGCACAAATACAATTTAATTTTGTGGAGTGCGATGAAGTAATATGTTTTCGGAAAAATTCGGATTTTCAAACTGGATTATGTAAAAAAATATATTTAAAGTCAATTTATTCTGTTAGGCTGGCCTCGGAGTTTATTCAAGAGCTAGTGGCTACGGTGCCATGATTTTTTCGTCTCTGTTTATTCCTACATTTGTCATTCAACGATACACGGTCAAATGGACTCTCGCTTTCACCATGTTTGGCTCAGTTTTTTCAATTGCAGCTCAATTCTACCCAAGATTTGTGACTATGATCCCGGCTTCTATCATATCTGGCCTATTTTCAGCACCATTCTGGTCCGCCAAATGTCTTTACTTAACCCATGTAAGTTAAAAATCTAACGCTGAAACTGTAGTTTGAATTTGAATGACTAATTATGGATAACTAAATTTTGATAAATCAGATTGGACAAGAATACGCGGAACTAGTTGGCCAGAATTCAGATGCCGTTATCACTCGTTTCTTTGGAATATTTTTTCTAATTTTTCAAACTTCAAAAGCATGGGGGAATCTTATCGCAACGACCATTTTGAATACAGAGTACAATACAACAATTCCAAAGGACGTGTCTGTTTGTGGTAGAAACTTTTGTCCAGCGGATGCTCAAAATAGCAGTGTCATAGTAAAACCACCAATGTGGCAGGTTTACACTTTAGCTGGAGTTTATTTAGGGATAGGTTTCTTGTCAATTGTTATTGTTGTACTTTTTGTGGATTCACTAAGAAGGTACGTACGTACATAATTATTCTGAGAATTTCGACATAATAGTAATTTATCATGTCATGTATGCAAAATAGGTATGGTGAGAAGGAACGGAATACTCAAGGTACACTCAAGGCTCAGTTAACACCGTTAATTGCTACACTTCGACTCATGCGAAATCCCTTGCAAATTATTCTTATTCCATTAACTATCTGGTCTGGGCTTGAGCAAGGTTTTTACAGTGCGGATTTTTATCAAGTACACACACTTTTCAATTTATATCAAAATTGTAGGGGTTTCAATAAATTAAGGACAAAATTCGGTATTCTGTATAGGCATTCGTAACGTGTGCTTGGGGGATTGAAAATCTGGGCTATGTTGGCATTTGCTATGGATTATGTGACGCAGTGTCGGCCTACAGTTTCGGTGCAATCGTCCAATACATTGGCCGAATCCCTGTCTTTGTATCCGGGGCCCTTATGAATTTAGGAATCATTTTGACTCTATTCTACTGGCAACCTGATCCAGAGAATCCTTGGACATTTTTTGTCATTGCAGGGATTTGGGGGTTTGCAGACGGGATTTGGCAAACTCAAATTAATGGTAAGTGTTACAGATAATTGAGCTGAATTTTCTAAATGATTAATTAAAAATTAACCTTACAGCGTT
>JAQGCB010001413.1:0-14596 GCA_034698835.1 Protaphorura tricampata
TTCCCCGTCTCTGGACGTACCGGAAGTGTAGAGTTTTGAGGAGTGCACCATGCAAATCCTGACAGGCCAAAATTTTCAAACTTAATTCCAGCTAGGAGTCAAAAATTAGTTTCACAAACGGTAAACGGTGCTCACCTAAAATATATAACAGGATGGTCAGGGTAGTATGTACCGTGACAATACCCATTGCAAAATTTAGGAGCTATTCCATTCTGAGAAAGAATTGATGAAATGTTCAGGAGCTAAACGACAATTAATTCAGAGTCTAATCTATAAAAGATCACAATGAAACAATCACATTTGTAATTTGTTGAAATCAAAATCGTAGCTTTGTTGGGAAATCAAAATATGTCGCTTAGGTAACCGTTCGCGTGAATTTGCATGCTTCAGTATGTGACATTTTCTGATTTTCATGTAAGGCGGATAGTCTCTACCAACGAGGGTAAACTAGGTCCTTCGGTTTTTATAATAATTTTTAATAATGCTTAAACATTTCAATTTGTGTATGCTGAAATGGCAGATGATGATACATACGTTGTGTTGGACTCTAGAAATGATGGTCGCCGAGATGCAGTTTTAGCACTATCTGCTGCTATTTCACGACCAATTTGCATTTTTCAATGGTCGAAATTTGAAAATAATGCAAAAATTGCAAACAATTGCAAGATATGAAAGGTATTAATTCCTCGTCTCTTGCATTGGCGTCGATAATAAATATATGCTTCTTATTATACAAGGTGTCCATAAGAAAGTGCCCCCCAAATGTTTGTAATTTTTGGCCCGGTTACAAATGATTTTGTAACCTTACGGACGTAACCTTACGAAGTACTAATGTGAATTGCAGGGTTGAGTTTTCAATATGTTTCTCAACAGAGTTTTTGACGAATTTGTATTAAAGTAATACGAATGCGATGGACAAACAGGACTCCTGGTAATTCCAAAATGATTTTCACAACAAAATGTCTGCACTTAATAAAAACTTTGATTTATTCAATGCATTACTGAAGGAATTCTTTTTTTGTCGAATAAACTACATTTTGCCAATTGGGTCAACTTTCCCGTCAAAGAGTGACGGTGGAGTTTCAGAAAGGTGAAGAAGATTCATATGTACAAAAATTGTTGGGGTCACAAGGTTTTAACGACCATAGTAAAGTCCGCTTCCGTATCCGGCGTATGGGTAAGCGGAGTAGGCGCTGATTCCACCATAGTGAGAATATGCTGGGTAAGCGCCATAGGCGTATCCGCCATAGTATTGGGAAGCGGTGTCAAGGTCTTCCTTTGGTGGAGCAGCCATGACGACGACGAGGGCCAAAGCCAAAACAACCTGGAGACGAAAAAATTTCAAAAAAGTTAGTTATTTTCGAAAAAAAGTCAAAATTTTTTAAATTGTCAAGGTATTTTGAAGTTATTTTTCTACAGTAGGTTTATGACTCACCAAGTACTTGAACATGTTGAAGAGGAGTTTTTGAAGTTTGCGAGGATTGAATTGAATTATTTCGATTGAAATGCTGAACTGATGACTTTAATCCACAAACTCTCTATTTATACTAAAATTTAAGCTAATTTTTTTGTGACTGGACCCGGAAAGATTGGATCCGTGCTCACTCATAAACACATACATACATTCCGTGAAATTGGGTGCGGCTCTATCATGATATTCATTCTTGCAGAAGATTTTTTTTTTCTGTCAATTTTTTTATTGCTATTAATGGATGTCTGTTAAGATACTACGACTACCTTGCCCTTCCTTAATATCCTTATTCACCGAGGAACAAAGAATGTGTCAGGTTGTAAGTACGTATTTGTATTTATCATTGCACAGAAAGTCAAGTTTTTGTCGTGATCAAATCAAGTCCTGTTTTTATGTTTGTGTATGTATTTGTTTATTTGATTGCCTAAATAGTAAAATCATGTGCAGAGAAGGTGAATGGTTGTTATATCATAAAACAACATTTCAATCCTTGACCGTGTCAGCCGTTTCCAATTGAGTGAATACAACGTTGTACGTGATGATGGCCCCAATAATCTGTCAAACCAAAATTCATTAACAATACAATAAAATATTTTTGGGCAAAGATGAATGCTGTAGAATTATTGATCATATACTCCAGTAGGTACAAAAAATTGCAATGTAGCTATTACTGCTCTCATTAAATCAGTCACAAGGAGTATTTGACGTCATATCCACACATTTCGCATCCGTCTCTATTACCCATTCATTGATACCAGCATTCCGAAACGGTTTCATTAATCAAAGTGTCAGTACGGAAAATCCTATTAGAGATAATTATCTTAAATGCGTAACAAGTAGAGCGTTGCAATTGCAGATCGGTGTGAGACTGGAGTAGAGAGTATGAGTAGTCAAAAATTGTATATACATATTCTACTTTTATACATATATTTTTTTGTTATGGAATTTACCGAAGTCAATGTCAATCGATTCATCTTGAAATACTCACAGCCAGTCAACTGGAATTTCATACTTAGGACAAGGTGCTTCAAATAAATCAAGTCCATTTCATTATTCGCTCTCTCCGGTGATATCTTCAGCACTGCTAATTGCAACTCATTCATCTGAAACAAAGCAATACGAATTTTAGTAAATATTTTGTGTGTATGTTAATTTTCATAAATGGACTGATTTTTTGTATACAGCATTTTGTGACTACTACTCACTTCATTACGCATATCTTCACCGACAGACATAACATAATTTAGTTGGCTAATGATCATTGGGTCATACGCCAACGCGATAATCAATGCCGGAGTATCCAAGATCGAATTATTGGGATCATTAATCAAGAATCGGATCATAAACGTCATGACTGCGACCAAGCAAGCCGAAAACACGACGAAAACTAAATTAATCCATGCAGACGCATTTTGTAAAGCTTCAAAAATTCTTTGTAGTCCAGAAATTTCCGCACCAACAGATTTAGCGTCGACTAACAATGACCTTGACCAACTCTTAGATGTGGGTTTTACTCTAATCGTGAATAAATCATTTGTGTAATTGAGATTTTCAGAATTGTTATTAATTTTTCTTCGAATGAAAGCAAGTCGAGCTGTAAGAGCTTCTGATATTGATACGAAGTATTGGACGGCCAGAGAGGATGTATTTTGACAAACTGCCCAATGCAATGAAATTATCAAACCGATCATGCCATCATAATTCGGTGTCAATAATTGAAATAACCAAGATTTCTTGTGTAATGACGCTTGAACAATGACAATATCCTGAAACGACGATATGGTGAACACGAAACCAAATAACCATGTAAACATTAGAAAACATGACTTTAAATTATGTTTGAGGGAACTTGGAACTCGAACTGAATATTTCTCATCGTACAAATCAACAGTTTTTAAAATTTTCAAATATTTGGGCAACACACAAATCCAAAGAAAGTAAAAAAAATAATTTGCCCAAGCGAATATGAGCATAGCCGATAAGAATAACTGTTCATTGAATTTAAGGTGTCCGAAGTGGTCAATCGCTGACAAATGTATCAGGACAACTGATTGGGCACAAAATATATGAACGGCCAAACAAATGATGGCTATAAATCCGTTCAAACTGGAAAATCTGGGCTCAGCTGTTTTAATATGTACTGGAAATTGTCCTAACAATATTGCAACGCTTCCGGCGATTCTCAATGGCCATTGTTCCGCCATTTTATTTTTTACTGGTGTTCTGGGACTTGTCGGAATCGAAATGAGCGAAGAGAATTTAATAATCGAGTCTGTTCGACCTTCACAGAAAATGAGTTCACAATTTTGTACACCAAGTTCTTTATTAAATTCGGCCCGACCAGAAAATCAATATTTACTCTCGAAGATGATTTAATGGATTTACAATCAGTTTCAATCAAGTTTCATTGTTCTGGAGGGTCAATTCGAATCGGGCGGCGTCCAAAAATTGTATAATCAATTGTTTATGGACGGAAGAACTGAAAAAGACTTGTCCAAGTAAAATCTACTATTGACCGTCAAAATAAATGTGTACGAAAGGCTGGTAAAACAATTACGGAATGAAATCTTGATAACTGTAGTTGAATAGCCGGAAATCCATTTCATATTTTCTGTACAGTAGTACCATCTGAAAGCACAATAGAAATAGATTAAAAACTGTTTTCTTGCATATAAAATTTTATCATTATGAAGGGCAAGGGACTCACCTTTGACTTTGAGATTTTGCTGTAGTAATCTTGCACTTTCTTATTTCTCTTGTTCACATTTTTCTGAAGAAGTTTATAATTTGATGAATACCCAATTCCGAGCTTCCTCAAAAGAAAACTTGAAATGGTTGACAAATCTTCAGTCTTAATGACTAGACTATAATGAACATTGCAAAGTCCACACAGAAGAGAAATGGGTTGCCAGTGCTCATCATAATTCAGTGGCTGAAAAAGAATTACTGATATGTCGGAATATTTGGAATATTGTTTGCATGAAATTCATACGTACATCTGTATCAATGAGGTAGTCAATGAACTCTGGAAAAGTTGGCTCTCTCTGTTTCAAGCGACGATCTTTTCTATACTTCCTGTAAATCAATGCTCCATAATTTCTAAGGAAGCAAATAATCAAATTAAGGCATCCACGTCCAGAAAATCAGACAGAAATAGAATTTAAAATTGTGTATAAATTTTACTGGAAAAAATACATGCCATCCGGTGTTTCCTTCCGACTCTTCAATTTATTTTCATAAGCACTCACAATTCTAGCGAATGGATGTCGTACCAGCAAAATCTTTCGGACAGTTTCGTCTCTCACAGCATTTTCAAACCTCTGTATGCAAATTACGGATTTAATAAAGTAATTGTGTTGCGCTAAAATGCAAATTTTGTAAATTTCAGGTAATTCACTTGCGAGTTTGTTTGTGTACCCAAACTTCTGTTTTAAAATAACTTGGTTAGGGGTATAATTTTGCATCGTGTCTGCTTCTTTCAAATTCAGGTGATCCATTAATACTTTACTCCAAGTAGTGCTGGCTGCCTATTGAATATGGAATATAGATATTCGCAAATTATAATCTTAATAAAAAATACTGAAGAGTTCCAGCGGTTTTTTTATGGCCCGGGATTTATAATATCCAGACCGTTGGATTTAATCAGTCATTTTTTGTTAATAAATGTAAAGAGCTGTAATTTTAGGGCGTTCTATCATCTACCACTTGATAAAAGAATTACGCCCAAACTATGCTCATTTTTTTTGTACCTTTGGAACTAAACACCACATTTGATTGGTCTCTGGTATAAAAATTAGATTGTCACGCACAATCTTCTCACGTTTAGCCCTCAGGAGAACAATTGACTCGTCATTAAGGTCCTCTGATTTATCCACTCGACTCAATTCCTTTCGTTCCATTCTTTGGCAGTAAGAATCGATTAATTCCATCTGTTCATCAAATTGACGTTGGATTGAAATATCAAGTATTTCTGTTTTTTGGTCCAAGTCAATTTGTATAACAATTAGGGAACCAATGATCCACACTGTGAATGCAATTAGAAGTAGGAATGTATTTCGAAAAATTTCAATGAGTCTAATTTTTCTTGTCAGTCGATTTACAATTTTTACAGTAGGGTGGATATACATTTGAATTCTTTGTTATTTTTTAAAATGTGAGGTTTAACTGTAAAGTCAGAAGCTTTGCTCTAGGAAATAACTGAACTGTACTCTTCTGTACCGTCGTGTGGTCTTGAGAATTTAGGATTTTATCTGAGCATTGCATTTGCTTTGCTTAGCATTGTTGAGGATTTCCAAAGGTGTGAGATTGAGACTTCAGCTGAATAAATTTAGCATTTAAATATTTATTTATGGATTCTTTTCGTAAATGGCATTGGCCTGTCTGTCATAACGAAGGTGTATAAAGACAGAGTAAATTAAACTCCAGTTTCCATCTCTCAAGCCGCTTTAGCTCTGTTTTGTTAAAGTCAAGCAAAAATGTTGCGACCTAGACTCGGACTCAGACTACAAGCCCAAGTTTGTTAGTTCCATGCATGCATGTTTGTTTAAAACATTACTTATTCAAGTCCAACATTGCGTTGACTGACTATTGTCCTATTGTGGGATCAATTTGGACTCTAGTTTTCTGTAGCCAATAACTGTTCACTTTCAAATACCTAATCTTCTTACAATTTTGGTTTTCGAGTTACATTTTTTTAACTGAAATCGGATTTAATGAGCCATCGTAACACTTGACAAAAATTACGCCGAAATTATGCGTCCACTTATGTATTTCATCATCCTTCTGATAATATTCTGTGATCTACATATGTAATTGACGACTTAATAAAATTGAATCCGAGAATGAAATCTTAGCCACCATAAAATTTGTATAATTTCGCCGATAATATGATGGACAAGTAGAATCTCGAATAAGATGCTGGCTACTAGTATAAACCGTAACAGCCAAAAAATAGTCGAAGATATTTTCTTTCGCAATGAAAATACATTTGAGTGCATTTAATAACGATTTGATTTATTCACTGCATTATTACTGAGAGATTTTTTTGGCTGAATAAACCATATTTTGCCAATTAGGTAACCTTTCCATCACTCAAAGAGTGACAGTCGAGTTTTAAGATGGTGAAGGTGTAACTCTTTCAAACCAACATGCTTAATGTGATGGTATTGGCATAATTTGGTAACGAGTCATGTGTACAAATATTGTAACTGGGATGACAAGTTTTTAACGTCCGTAGTAAAGACCGCTTCCGTATCCGGCATAGCTTGGGTAGGCGGAGTAAGTGTTGTAGTGTGAGTATGATGGGTAGGCGTATCCAGAGTGGAGTCCAGAGTATCCACCATAGTACAATTGGGAAGCGGTGTCTTGGTCCTCCTTTGGTGGAGCAGCCATGACGACGACGAGGGCCAAAGCCAAAACAACCTGGAGACGAAAAAAAAATTCAAAAGTTAATTATTTTCGAAAAAAAGTCAAAATTTTGAAATTGTCAAGGTTTTTGGAATTATTTCTGGATTTATGACTCACCAAGTACTTGAACATGTTGAAGAGGAGTTTTTGAAGATTTGCGAGGATTGAAAAATTTAAACTGCTTCGATCGAGAAGATGAACTCAGTAATGATAACTTTGGTCTTGATCTTAATATTTATACTAAAATTTCCAGTCAATTCTCTGGAACCGGCCAATTTGGATCCTTGCCAACAAGCAGGTGTTCGGAATAATAATAGGGAGGGGCACATTCGCAATATTCGCAACGTACTCGCATTATTATTATTTCTTGCATAATATTTGTTTTAAACGTGTACTCATTTTTTTGCGGTTTGATAGGCAAATAAATAATTGTAAGACAAGGAGGAATCTGTGATTTTGTCATATATATCTCAGTGATCTGGATATTCTGATGCCGACGGCGAAAAACCATACGATATACCATGGCCGGCACTCCTGGAGAACAAAGAACAAGACATGGGGCCATAAACTTGTTATTTTTCGCTCAATCAAGACTCAGGCTAATAATATGGAGCACGAAGTAATTTTTTGTGTCTATTTATTGCACAGGCAGGTAGAATCAGGAATTCAGGATGTAATTGTATATGGACACCTAATATTAATCACAAATCACAGGTGAGTGAGTACTGAGTAGTGAGTACGTACACATTTCAAGATTTCTATATAGGTAATAAAAAATGGACCAAGAAAAGTGGTTTGGTTTGACAGACACGTACACGTAGACGTAATCGTAAAGTAGTTTGTTTCAAGGATTTGTGTGGTGATGAGTCAAAATTATTTACACAAAAATTAAGTAATTTAATTTCTGGCTTAAGGATGTATACCTACGTACCTTTAAAAAAATGAAATCGAAATAATTGTATAAGGCAATAAACATCCATCAATTCAGACAGTCGATCTTGCCTTGCCGAATGCGAATGCCAAATATTTGGATTGTGAATCTTATTTGGAGTAGGTACTGAATTCGATACCAACTTTTTTTTGCTCCAACCATTCTACCTTGGATTCATCTGCAGCATCCTTTTACTGACGAAATGAATAATTTAAACCACTCAACTAAATAATTTATTCATTTGGAGTGATCTAGTTTTACTTTTAGTCCAGTCTGATCACTGGTGAAATATGTAGGTCAAATATAGGTCATTTGACAGATAAGTAGTACACGACACGGTTTGGGCGTTTCCCCGCAACACACTCCATTCTTTGATTCTTGGATTTATCCAGAATATGTAAATTCTCTGTAATATATATAATCTTTTTTGTTATATCACGCTGGAAAAATTGGAGATGAGATAAGATTTGGAAAAATTATTTCCAGGGCTAACAATAAGGCAATAAAACCAGTCAGTCCTTCATCAAGATTAAGATTCACGATCACGCTTTCCGCACCATCAAAATAACCTTGTCGAAAAAGATAAATACATACAATTGTATTCTTCACTTTTTTTCAGTGTTCACTAATATTGAATATTGTGTTACCAAAATTATCATCTCTTGAATCTAAGATATAAATAAGTATCCTGTTTTCATCTAATGGTGGTTTGATGTTAGAATTATAAATGAGCTTTCAGACTAAACATCTTTCCTGTCCGTCAAAATTTTTCAAATCAAACAAAATTTATCATAATATTATGTATGAAAATTACTCGAAAGTACCAAATTTCTCGAATTAATCTATAACTTGTTTATTTTCGAATAAAAAAATCCACTAATGACAATAAGTACACTTTGGATGACATCGAACTCCATTAATCCCACACTTGCATCCTCCACTCGTATCTCCTTTACCCTGAGGTGAATAATAAATAATTATGATAATTGATCCATTTTAAAAAAAAATTAAACCAATTTTGTGACAATTATACATTGTAGTCTACTTACATTCGGGCCCCACCGGAATCCTTTCGTAACCCAACAAATCTCTGTTTTACAATATGAACAACGGACCCAATCACAACCCCATTTTTTCAAAAGGACAACATGGCATGCAGGGCAATCTAAAGCTTCTCCACGAGATATCATTTTCTGGAAATAAATTTTAAGCAAATCTGTAATATTTTTAAAGAAAAACGACAAAAATTTTAGCCCAACTTACCTCAAGCATAAGCCTAGAACTTTTGGCATCCTCATCAGTTTCCGCTGCGATCGCCATTTTTCTTTGATGTTCCTGACAATCTTGTCCTTCGTGTATTGCCTTAAAAAATTGAAAGTTTTTACAGCTACAGTTATACAAATCAGAAAATTACAGAATAATATTACAAAATAAAAGTAAAACCTGGCAAGTGAGACAATTTCGTTTTCTACAAACAGGACAATTGAACACATTCACGTCATCCTCATAAATACACCACCCAGTACAATCATTCGTTTTACAATGAAATGCATTGCTCATTTTACTTTCGGCTAATTTAACAGAACGGGCCAGATGACGATCGTACAAATCAGCGGGAGCCAGCTGTAAAAAAACATTAACTAAAATGTGACGTTCACGTTTCTTAAAAAGAAAATTTCAAAAATTATGGTGCTATTTTTAAAAACTTACTCCCTTTACTTCCCTCTCCTGCATGTAACTATCACAAGAGTAAGTGTTGTCCCGGAATGGGCATCGAACTTGGGGTTCTTCTGAGTACTGGATAGCTCCGACAAGGCACTCGCTAGAAAAGTAAAATAAATTAGGACTTAACTCGCTAATTAGCCAACATTTTTATGGTGAGTGTGTCTCACGCGCAAAAACTATGAAGGCAATCTCTGAGAGTGATTCCTTCCCCGGGTGGAATCTTTGAAAGGCAAATTGGACAGTCGACTTCCTCTGTAGTTTTAATAAAATCTTCATTCTCCATTAATTGTAACATTCGTTTGTAGGTCTGAAAGTTATCCTGAAATAGGTACAGAGAAATATTCGAACATTAACTTGTGCAATTCTTGAGAAAAGTTTTTAAAAAACTAGTACCAATTTTTTATCGTCGGGTTTGGCGGCGGCCCTAGAGCTACTGCTACTATTTCCTGCAGCTGCTCCGGAATTCAGTCTGGCACGGATATCCGGAACAACAATTTTTTTCACAACCGGTGATGCAGCAGCGGTCGAGATATTCGTGTTCACATTTCTAGAAATTCCGGGCAAAAGCCTATTTTCCACTGCTGCTTGTTGATTTCTGTTAAGGTTCTCGGCTGCCGCGACTAAATTCCCAACAACTCTGGACATAAAAATACCTCCGATAGTTTTTACGAAAGGTTTGTTCACTGGAGGAACTCTTCTCAAGTTTGCAGGGGCGGAGTTTCGTCTCAAAGAATTAGTATCAGGGTTGGTCGCATTCGCATATGGAGTTTTCGCTTGGGCTTGGGTATTATCTATTCCATTTGAGATCAAATTCTTAGGCGGTAATCCAGTCGGTTGATTTTCTTTTGGTTTTATTGAAGTTTGAGAATTTTTAACAGTTTTATCATCTTCTGTGCCGCCATTTTGGGCTGTAACAGTTTCTGTCGGCATTTTAGGTACAACTGCTGCAGTTTGAGAATTCGTAGGCTTCTTTTCTTGCGGAGGCGTCGGAATACGATATACAGTTTTCTTTTCGAACGAGATGATTTCGTCAGGGGGATCTGGAGACTGAGAATTCTTCACTTTCATTTCAGAAGTGAGAATTTCGTTTCTCGAACTTTCGGATGCAATTGGCTTCTTCGAAATTGGTTCTTGAGTTTTACTTCCTTTGGGAGAGTCTGGAACTACAGCGTCTTTATTCAGTGCTTCTGGGGCGACGCTTAATTTCAGTACTGCTGAAATCTGTGAACTTTCGATATTTCGTACCGGAGCTACAGTTTGGTTCTGTGGAACTGGTGAAGAAATTTTGGGAGTGGCCCCTGTAGTACCGGGCTGGTTTCGGGCAACTGGTGAACAACTTGTACGAGGTATTCCCGGAGATGTGGGTTGATTTTGAACTGGAGAATTCTTACCAGCCACTTCCTGAGCGACAATTTGGTTTTGTGGAACTGGCGATAAAGGTTTAACAGTTACTCCCGAAACTCCGAAATGATTTTGCGCAATTGGAGACGGAGATTTATTAGTAATAACGTCCTGACTGAAATTTTCTTTTGGAACAACGGTCGACGCAGAGTTCTTTGAAATAACTACAGGTGTAGCATTTTCCTGCGAAATTTTACCATTTTCTGAAATTAGTACTGGATTTCCAGCCACTTTCTGGTGCGACGACGTCGTGGAATTATAATTCGCAGCATTCACTCCCGAAGATGTACTTTCTTTCTGCTTCTGGACCAATGGAGGAGTGGTTGTGGGATTTTTCGGAGGAAGTCGCGGAGGCAATTCATTTTGATTAACATTTACATTTAATCCAGAAACTTCTTTCGCCACGGATTTCTTATCAGCAGGTGGGAGTTTGTCAGCCACAACTTCTGTGGAAATTGGCGCATCCCTTTCAATACTAGTTCCTTGGTCAACTTTTCGAATGTTTCCTCTAAAAAATTTCCGTCGACTGGTTTTCACTGGAGGAGAATTCTTAACGTCAATTTTTTCCTTAGAAGTCGTGGGTTCGACTTGATTTTTATTGGTCTGCTTAGATTTGTCGGCAGTTTTATGAATTGGTTGATTTTGAGATGCATTCAAATTATTATTAGCGATATCATTTGCTCGTGTTATGTTAATGTTCTGATTTTGGGGAATTATGGGTTGAGCTGCTTGTTGAGCTAGCACTGTCGGTCCAGCAGATCTTAATTCGTTGACTTTTGGCTTTTCATCTTTAGCATTTATCATAATGAATTCAGGTGAGCCTGGTTTGAGTTGAGCACTTTGAGCTTGTGGTAATTTCGGTAAAGCGTTCGTTGCCTCTGCGGACGGTCCATATTGAATTTGAGCATTTTGAGTTTGTAGTATCTTTTGAGTATTCACTTTAGTTTCAGCGTTCGACGGTTTAGAATTATCTGTTGGAATTTTCTGCTTAATTTCGGCCGCTTTCTTATTATCGTTACATTCGGGAAGTTTTTTTAAATCTTGAGAATCTGTCTGATTTTGTGACGTTTTTAATTGAGCATCACGCACGACTGTAGGCGGCATAGGCCGTGGCGGCTGTGACATCTCGTCAACATTATTTTCGTTGACAGGACCAGGGCTTGCAAGTTTTGCTCTATTTGGCACACGTGTCGGTATCGGTGTTGGTGTTTTATGTTTAGTTTCCGGGTTCGGCTGATCATTCCCTAAGTTTTCATTCTCCGATCCAGGGGTGACCAGGTATAAAAATGCCATAGAATCATTAACGATTTCATAGAAGGAAAGCGTCTGATCATCGTCCTCCGCTATTTTTCGTCCAAGTATCCATTTTTGGAAATTCATCGGAATTCCCCAGTCACACTCGATTTTTGCCTTTAGTTCTTTCACTGTTGTAGACGGGGTTACCTGGAAATTCAATTTATACGTATAAAAATCCAATGAGCTAATTAAAAAATGCAAAAAAAATCAAACCTGAACTTGAAAAGGTCCTTGTTGCATTAGTCGGTCTTCAACGTACACCCGAATCCTAAAATACATAAAAATTTTAGCATGAGTTTTACATAATTACGATAATTAATTAATTCAATTAGACTCATCATACACAATTTGTTGAGTTGCTTTTGACACGACGCAGTTTACTTTGCAAAGTGCCAAATCATGTGCCAAACTAGCGGCCAACCGATGATCTCCTTTAGCAATTGCCCACTCAAGATGTCTTAGAAGTTTCGTTATCGCAAGTGTATCACCAGTAAACGGAGAAGTCTCTGAAAATAAAAGGCAATTCAGAGGAAGAGTCTGTTTTTTGAAATCTTATGTGAATAAGGGTGAGGGTTAAATTTGTTACCGTATGATTCTCCAAAATTCATTTGATTGCTGTTATTGTGGCCGTTTGACCTTCTCTCTGACCCTGACCCTCGTCTACTGCTACTCTCTTCTGGTTGGGAGTGCCTTCTGGAAGAACTAGCCGCTGCTGCTGCTGCTCGGTTTCCATTCTGAAAATGTTTCGGAATGGCTCCTAATTTTTGGTACTCTTCCAAAGTCAACTCTCTTCTTCGTCCATCCATATTTTCTTGAAAATTGAATTGATCGTTTTCTTCTGGAGTATTTTCACCGGAACTCAATTGTTCAAAATAACGGATATGATCCTGGAGTTGAATTTGAATATTTTGCATAAACATGTTGGTCGAGGATTGATTATCATTTGGATCAATTCTACAATTTTCGTAAACTGGGTGAAGTCCACCATTATAATAAATGTCATTCGTAGTCTCAACAATGGATTCAAGCATTGGTCGGAATTTTTGACCATTTAAAGGTTTCCAAGTTTGAGGGCCTGTCCCTGACATATTTGGGTTTAATTGTTGATGAATTTCCAACAATGCGTCTAAAGCATAATCATCTTCACTTTCCGACAGTACAGTTTCCTTGTTCAGCATATTAGTAGTGGTAAACGCGGTTTGAACCGGTGTCGCAGAGGTCAAATTATTTGGTTTAATTTCTGGCCTATTTTTCTCAAAGAAAGCAACTCGAGCTTCTCGTAATTTGGCAATGTCCAATTCCTCCATATCTGGGTCCCCTTGTAGTTTCATTCCCTCCAGTTTCTCCTCTTTTGCTAGTTTCTCTTTTAATGGCAACTGACTCAGAAAATTTTCAGGAAATCCTGAGGACTTTTTCCGACGATTGGAATTCGTCGGAATTCCAGGTGGCATTACTGACGTTGTCGTCGACTTTGCAGCCAAGGCTGGAGGGTTATAATTTGGAGCCGGATTCGAGGTTCTCACCTCAATTTGTCTGTTAACATTTTCAAATAAAGACGATATGCTCTGGACAGTCGATCCAGTAGAATTCCTGTAATGACAAGCGTCACAGAATGATCTCCAATATTCATTTTTCAGCGTGCACCTTGGGCAAGACCAACCCTCAGGAGGTTGAGCGATTCTGTCAGCTATTGATATTGGTGGATTATTTAAAGCCAAAGGAGCAGGTAATGGTGTCACACGATTTTCGAATAATCTGGTCGATGATGAAGCCGCGGCGGCAGGTCTGGTTGAGGATACAGAACTGATACTTTGACTCTTACCGTCAGATTTTAGAGGATTAGATTGTGATTGTGGCTGAACCACTGCAAGTTTCTTGGGTTCTTCTTGAGTCGGAACTTTTCCAGCAGTGACAGATGCAGACGCAGAAATCGCATTCGTAGAACTGGTTGGTTTGGGGATTCCGTTTTGATTACCAAGGAGCAATTTTGTAGCGGTTGAATTGAGCGGCACTTCAGAATTAGCGTCAGCCACCTGCAAAGAAGTCGTTTTGGAACTACTGGCAGCGTTGTTTGCTGATGGGGTTGTAGCAGTAGAAGTAGCGGAACCAGAATCGGCATTAATTGTTTGCTGGTTTATATTGAATTCATTAAACATGGTAATGAGTTCTTTGGCAGTTTCATTATACGAAACCTCGGCAGAACGTCTCCGATTCTCCTCAACGATTCTTGAGGCTTCACGATCCAAGTCTGAAAATTTGGCCAATATCATCATGGTTGGTTTTGGACCTTTCTTGGGTGGAACTGAATTTTGACTACTACTGCTACTACTGTTTTTCGAAGAACTTCGTTTATACCATGGCCTAGG
>JAQGCB010001414.1:0-14593 GCA_034698835.1 Protaphorura tricampata
TACCCCCCTCATCAGAGCGTGGAGGCCTCACGAGAAGGCAATGGCTATCTCTGCAAAACACCTCATCTGATCAAACCACCACAAATGCATTACAACTTCGGTTGATGCAACCGCTGGTTGGAAACTCCCAACCTCAATCGGCTCAAATGGTACAGGGTTTTCACCAACCACCGATAATTCAACCGGTACATGGACAGTACCAACCCCAAGTAACTCAACCGGTACAGGGACAGTACCAACCCCAAATCGCTCAACCAGTACATGGACAGTACCAACCCCAAATCGCTCAACCGGTACAGGGAGAATACCAACCTCCATTACCCCAACCCATGCAAGGTTGTTCAAATGTGGTCACTACACATGGAACAGCTTCATATCAAACACAACAACAAGCAACACAAGGGTCTGTACAAATGATCGAGTTGTTTCCCCCTTTACCGCCTTCACCGGTCAGCTTGGATGATCCACCCCCACCGCCTCCCTCGTGTTCATTATAACAATTTACATTCTGATCGAAATTGTAATTGATTTTATGCCTTGAACAATATATAATAAAAAAAATAAACGTTTTACGTTTTCTCGTGTATGTTACGGTTCTTTTATTCAAATAATTTTTATGCATATCAATGGGAAATAGGTCTGTACATTCCTTGCAAAATAAACGAAGTAATTTTATTGAATGAACAAAAATGTTGGACGTTGTTTCAAAATAAATGAAGATTTTTTTTGAATGAACAAAAATTTAGTCGTTGTTGCAAAATAAACGAAGATATTTTTTTGAATGAACAAAAATGTTAGTTCTTTGAAAAAAATTGGATTTTTTTGTTTCTTTTGAATGAACAGAAATATCTACGTTTTGGAAAAATAAATTAGTGTTTTTGTATGATCAAAAATACTGCTCGCTTTGTAAATAGTTTGGATGTTTTTCTTTGAATGAACAAAAACCTTGGTCGTTTTTGAAAAAAATGATTTTTGAATGAACAGAAATGATGCGCGTTGTAGAAAAATGAACTAGTGTTTTTGAACGAACAAAATTACTGGTAGTTTTTGATAAACAAAATTGGATATTTTTTTGAAAGGACAAAAATAGTGGACGTTATTGCAAAATACACTAATGAATGATCAAAAATATTGCTCGCTGTGAAATGTTTGGATGTTTTTTTTTGAATGAACAAAAACCTGGTCGTTTTTGAAAAAAAAATTCATGATTTTTTTTGAATGAACAGAATGATGTTCGTTTTGGAGAAATGAACTAGTGTTTTTGAATGAACAAAAATATTGCTCCCTTTGTGAAATGTTTTGATAATTTTTTTTTGAATGAACAGAAACCTTGGTCGTTTTTGAAAAAAAAATGATGTTTTTTTTTGAATGAACAAAAATGATGTGCGTTTTGGAAAAATGAACTAGTGTTTTTGAACGAACAAAATTACAGGTATTTTCGGAAAAACAAAATTGGATAATAATAAACAAAATAATGGACGTTTTTGCAAAATACACGTATGGTTTTGAATGATCAACACTAAATGTCAGTGCAGGTCCCGCTGTTTCTATATCGCTATACTCAAACTATTTTTAGTCCCCTTAGTACAGAGGGACGGTCAATTTTTTTGAGTATAGCGATGGAGTGCTGTACTGTGAGTATTGTGTGTGTGTGCCTGTGCGTCCGTCCGTCCCGAGCCCGAGAAGAGAAAAATTGACTCAGAATGTTCTTTCCATCTGAGTGTGTGTTGAGTCGACGGAGTTCTGAGAATTGCCACCATGTGCATGGCGGTCGCCCGAACAGCACTGAAAACATGTCCTCAGTTTTCTCGTATCTCCTCCTTCAGTTTTCAACGGATTTTCAAAGTTGATACCTTTTTGGAAAGCCAAGAAGATCACGAATCCGTAACCGCCGGATTTTTTTTCTAAAGTCCCTACAGCAGATACGGGAGCTGTTTGAAAAAACGGGTTTTTTGAACTTTTTCAAACAGCCGCCATTTTGTGAAAAATGACTGAAAAATTAAAATCCGGCGGTTACGGATTCGTGATCTTCTTGGCTTTCCAAAAAGGTATCAACTTTGAAAATCCGTTGAAAACTGAAGGAGGAGATACGAGAAAACTGAGGACATGTTTTCAGACCCATGTACGGGACTGGACCTTAAAGTGGCCCATAAGCCCATATTCAACAGCAAAACCTTTCAATGAGAGTAATTGCGCAATTACCTATGAAAATTGTGATACACAAACTCAATTTGTAGTCCAATTCGTTCAATGGTGTTCAATAAAATCGAATTAATTTGTAGTTGTTGTTGCATGCAATCTATTCTCAAAAATTCATTGTAATGTTGCATGCATTGCGTGTTGAGCATCCTGCCGTACTTTTCAACCTAATTTGCCTAATTTGATGAATGATGAATAATGAATAATGAACGGCCTATTTTGATGAATCGGAGTTGGATTTTGATGAATGAAACGACGTTGCCATATTGACTTTGACCGTGTCTCCAGAGCCAGAGTAGTCTCTCCAGACCAAATTTCCCTATTCCTAATCCTAACTTGTTGGAAATTGTGAGGTTAGAACTCAAAATAATTTTTTAAACAATAGAATTATCATGATTAGTTGTCCATTTCTTTTGATTTTGAAACAGTTGACGAAGACTTGCTCTGAAATACTGTCAAAGGATATGAGACTTAAGTATTGGAGATTTAATACTTCGGCAGATGAAGATATTTTGTCTGGGTCTATTCGAATAGAATATTTGGTGTTGCAATTAATGTGCAGTTGTTGCGTAATATGACCCTTAAGGTCAACAAAATTTGAGAGGAAAGATAAAATCAGAAAAAAAATGATTTAATTCTAACACAAGTCAGGCTAATAATGCTGAAAACCACACACGACACACGTCATGGAAATACTTTATTATACAGAAGAACACAAATGGAAATTAAATCTTAAACTGTCTAACAAGAATTTGTACTTTAATTTGATAGTAGAACTAGGGAAAAGTGCAAAGGTGTGCAAAATAAAAATTATATTTCTGTTATCTTAATTAATTCAATTCATTCATTATTTGATTTTCAAGTGCACTTTGTCAAAGTAAAGCCTTTTTAAGAAAATGTGTGTGCAAACGGAAAAATATAAAACTTAACGTCTGCCTCCTCTGCGTCTGTTCGAAGTACGTGGTCCACTTCCACTTCCAGTTCCAGGCATTGGTTCAATATTGACTTGAAGTATTTTTTTAGTCCCTCGTCCACGACCACGTGATTTTGGCGGTTCAGCAGCGGCATCAGAGGTTGAAGCACCTTCTTGGTCATCTTTGGCGTCTTTGTCTTCTGTATCTTTATTTTTGGCAGAATTAGCATTATCTGACGTTCCTGCTGCTTCTTCTGGGTCAAATTGGACTCGTCTTCGCTTCGGTGATGAGTCTTGCTTTGGTTTGGATGCCCTTCTCTTCAAGGCCTCAGCATAATTGAACAAACACTCATTGTTCCGTGCTAAAATTCCATCACGACCGAACGGAATTTCTAAAAGTTCGGGTGCTGTTTCGAATAAATCATCCAAACTCAAATTTTTCATGAGTTGTGGGAGATGAGACTCACGATTTGTCTCATCGTGTTGAACCCAAGCAAGAATTGCACTGAATTCAGTGGCACTTGGGATTGATCCTTTTGGGCAGGAATCCAAGAGTTCCAAAATCTTTAAAAAAAATAAACCAGAATTTAGAAAAAATAGAAAATAGAAATATTCTTGACCAATAATTTTTTTCTTACATCATCAGAGCCCAAATCCAAAAATAATTGAGTTGACGTCAATCGAGAAAGGTCTTTGGTTATGAAGGCATCTGCAGATTTTAGGAGTGATGGAATTCCATATGACTTTGCAAATTTTCGAACATCAAAACTGTTGTTTTTGTCCAAAGAGGCTTGAATCACTTGAATGCATTTTCTCTTCACGTCAATCAATTCAAATTTATCTGCCGTCACAAGAAGTTTTTGTACGTTGGATTTGGATATGTTTAATTTTCCAGTGTACAAATATCTGAATTCAAAAAAACATCAAAGCTAAAGCTAATTTGTATTTTTTTTGGCAAATTTAAGTGTAAATTTTACTGTTAACTTACCTGATCAGTAATTGAACGGCTGAACTATCAAATTCTGTCAAATCCACAGTTTTCTTCCTCATATTTTTGAAAATGTGTCGAAAAAATGGACTCTGTTCCAAAATGAGTCCGTGTTTCAAGATTTGTTTATTTTCTTCACCAATCAGAATTATGATCGGAGGGTCAAAGACGTCACTAAAAAAAACAAAATAATAAAATAAAATAACAAGGGAATTTCAAAAATTATGTACCAAAATTTCCAAAATCGTAATTTACTTCAAAAGCTTTTCCGCCAAATCATCATTATGAACTCCGACAGAACTTTCAAATTGGACAAACGGTCCATTGTCAATTTCTTCAGGAGCCGCAGCCGCCCTGGAGCTAGAACCAGAACTCGGTCGATTTGAATTTGAATTCCTGTTCCTGGTAGTATTTTGCGGTTCCGGAACTACTACTACGGGTAACTCCTCATCTTCGTTCTCTACGATTTCAATTTCAGATGAGTCACCGTCAGACACAGATTCCCCGGAGGACTCAGTTTCTGGCTCCTCCTTCATTTCCTCTTTTTCATTCGTATCCATTGTTCCTCTGTTCCAAATTTTTTAAAAATTCACAACAAAAATTAAACAAAATTAAAATAATTTGTCTTTTCGTGTCATTTCTCATTTTTATCTCAATTTAGGTTTCATTTTTGAAATTTATTGTGTAATTTTTTTTGGAGTACCAAAAATTATACGGCGACAGTGGAAGAACTAACCTGCTCACGGAGATGAATTAATAAATGAAACTAAAGCACATGAAAATCCACTACTTTTTTTAAAATATTTTGAAGTATAATAATTGCGTATGTTTTTGTTTATAAACAAATTCCAGTACTAATTAAATTGAAATCGTTAATTTCCACACAAGTCAAATTCCCCTCGGTTGAATTCCCACGTAACCGTAACCGTTACACGTGTACGTGTCGTGAACGTGAACGTATGTACTGTGTACATAAAATAATTTTCAATGGTTGCGATTGCCATTGATTGTGACGAAGACGAAGTAAGAATACCAGTACAGTGTGGAACGCAACAAAGTACTTACTTATTGTGCAGGTCAAGGCACTCATATTTTATTTCAAACTCAAACTTTTATAATTAATTAATTTAAGAAAAAATTACTCCCAATATTTTTTTGTGATTACAATGCGTAGAATATAATGCAATTTATCCATGTCTTGTGTGTATTATTGGTGAATAAAATGAGTCAAATTTGTACAAGAGAGTCTATACTAAAGGTGTGGAACGTATTAATGATTAATTTTGACACAGATACAACACACACACAGACAAGTGTGAGAAAATCATGCTATGATCACTGAATGATTATAATTCAGTTTTCTGAGTTTGAAAAGTTGGTGTTTTGTGGAATGTTGTTTTGTTCCAGTCCCTTGCTCTTCCTTATTGAAAACAATGGACATTGGACTCTGTTTAGAACAAAATTCATTCCAAATTCCATCCAAGAAATCTCTATGGCCCTCAGTCACCTCCTCTGTGTTTCCAACAAAAACAAATATGAATATTTTTACAACTTTTTTGAAATTTGTTTTGGGTTTTCCTAGTTCTTCATACGAATCCTTTCCTAAAATACATTTCTCCCAAAAAATTGGGAGCAAACCAAAGAACGTATTTATTTTTAAATTATATAGAACTCTTTCACGACTAACACAAAAAAAATATAAACATATTGAAATATATTTTAAATAAATCCCAGAAAAAAATTTACAAAAATTATATGACGCCGGAAGAAACAATGAGTTCATGGTTGCTCATTTTTCTAGGCTGGGCCGCTAGACATTCAGGGCTTATTGATGTATCACTCGGGATAGTATGGCGTCTGGAAGTGTTGTTGTCAATTTCATTGTCTTCACTAATGCTATGACGTCCCAATTTATACATCCCAAGGTGAATGTATTTGGACTCTTTCCTTGATGTTGAAGATTGACTTCCGGTTGACACAGCGGAATCACTTCTGACATTTCTTCCGGAACTGTTCCCTGGAGTAGGCTCGTGGTCTGGAGTGATAGGCAGATTATAAGTCTGGAGTGGTGGATCTGTATTTAATTCAGTAAAGAAATACTGTAGTCAAGTCAAATGCCAAAATCTCAAATTTTTTCTTAGATATGACATAATTAAAATTAGCATTACCTGTATTGTTAATGGTAATCGTGCCATTATGAAAATGTAGCCAATTTCTAACTTTCTCCATTGCTTACGCGAAAAACTCAAAATTTGTAGTGAGAATTGTGTATTATAAAATATTGTGTTGAATGCAGATTACTAAAAACGGACTGGCTTTCAAAGTATTGTAACTATGTGATTATATAGTAGTAATGAAGTCGTGCAAAGAATCAAAGCAGCAGCAAAAATTAAGACGTAGTTTTATATATTTTTTTTTTCTTCCGATTCTCACAGTATTGCTACGTGAGTGTATTGTTTTTTATTATTGTTATTTCCAGAGGAAAGGAAAATATTCTGGATAAGGAGATGTACTACGTGATTGAGCACACAAATATAGTATTTTGTCGATTACGGCTTCGATTGTCTCACGTTGTATTTTGATAAATATAATTTTTCAAGAATGAGGTATAAGAGAACTATTACGTGTTAGTATTAGTATACAGTGTATAGGCTTTATTTGCTTGTGCAACTAGACAGGTACGGCACAGGCAGGGTAGTAGTGCAGATATTGAAGTTAAATTATATGTCACTTTATAATCAATAATGTACAGCGGCCGGGTCACGTACTTTCAAAATTGGCTGAAGTACAATTCCAAATACCTGCCTCTAACTCCGAAAAGACTTCAGTTTAATTCCAAGTACTTTTCCCTAATTCAGACACGACTTAAGTTCAATACCAAGTACTTTTCCCTAATACCCAAAGGACTTAAACCATAATTCCAAGTACGGAATTCCATTTGGTACTCAGTACTTAAGTACATTTTTCAAAGGAATCCTCTCAAGTCTGATAATGTAATGTGTAAAAAAACATATTTTAAATAATATTATGTTTTTGCCCTATTTGAAAAAATCAATATCCATGGCTCCGAAGTTTAGAAAGATAAGCTTAAAATATTGCTGGTCAGACCACTCCCCAGTAACTCTGGACTCTGGACTCCAGTTAGGTTCCAGCATTACTACGTAGTACGATAAATATTTTATAGACCTTTTATATATTAATTTTTATAAATAAATTATTGATTTCTCAAAAGTGCTTTACTGATGACGACTAGTCATTGAATACTAAGTGGAGATGCTTTTAGGAGAACGGAGACTAAAGACTTTTCCAATAAAGTGATGAAACACGCACACAAGTTTTTACATATATTATATTTATATGTACGAAAATAAAAGCTTAAGCACTACGCCTTGCATGCAATGACAAAGGTATTTTTAAATATCCAAGTATTGTTTTGCTGGTATTACTTCGTACGTTTTCGACTCTCATTATTCAAAGAAGTGTTGGTAGCCGTTTCGACAGTGTGTTGAAATGGCATTTGGTTCCTGCTAATGTACACGATGTGGTTGCGGCCACCATAGCCATCGTGAACGATGAAGGTACACTAGTGTTGTGGGCTTTTATCAAATGGCCAGACAGTGACGTGTCAGTATTTCCCAGAATTGACTAGACTAGAACGTGGTCATTTAAGCGACGGTGTTCCATTTAAGATGATCCAACTCATGCTGGATCAGTGTCTAAAGACAAACACAGTAGTGGGAGCCAATATTGGCAAAGACTTTGAAAGTTTGAGGTACGGTCATGACCAAATTGAGGACATACAAGACTTTTTCTGTGATCCAAATGGTCAACCGTACGGGTTAAAGACGCTAGTGAATAGTTGTCTTGGTGACATGGCAACTGGTTTTCAAGATGGTGAACACTCTGCCATAAAAGATGCAAGGCTGACACGACATCTCGACCGTTGGCGTCGAAACATGCTCCAAGAGAACCCAAACTTTGACATTAACCGAGACTTTACAGTTCAACGGTTGCCAAAGTCCCGACAAGTTGTGAAAGGAACGTGTCAATGCAGGGTGACTCTGCCAGGTCCACAACCAACTGTGGAACATACTAGCACCGGGGCCGCACGCTACATGGCGAACCCTAACATGTACAAACAAAGACGAAGGGTCACCCGGTCAAACTAACATTCGGATACTCTTGAATGGCAGATATTGAATCGAAGGGAAGTCCACAAATTACTTAAAAATTCTTCTAGCTCTAAATGATAGGATAAGGAAAACTCTGAGGTTAACATTAGATTTTTGAAGAAATGATTTTTTAAGCTTGCTTTTTGGGTTTTGTAGTAATATTTAAACTAGTATTTGAAACGGCTCCAAGAAGTACTAAGCAATTTCATAAAAAATTGAAAATGTGGAGCTCATGCGGCTTATGAGAGGAGAAGGTAGGAATGTGAGGATTGAATATTTAAAATCTAAATATGGTGATGGGTTAAAACTCCGTCTTATTCGAGTGGCTACGTCAGTGTAGAATTTTAGGTGCTGGTGTTACGAATAAACACTTTTTACACAGCACTAGTGTATTAAATCATTACAGAGGGGTTGCTTTCAAAATTTACATAATGGAATTCGAATCCCAAATTCTCGTGACTAAATTTGTGATAACTTTTGGGAACCACTTAGGTCTCCTCCCATTCCATTGGGACGAATTGACCAGTAAAGTCGTTTGAGCGAAAACGAGATTGGCTCAAATGGATTTTTGTTGTAACAATTATGTCCATCACAAAAATTGTTGTTCTCTTCAATTTGATCAAAAACAGACACATGTGCAATTCCAATGATCTTTTACGAAATTTGGTTTTGGGCCTCATTTGCACTGTCTCACTTGGATTTGATTTACATTTGGTCTGGAAACTGGAAGACTTGGTGAATTTCCTGAATGTGCTCAATTTTCATATCATTCATTTCACAAGTAAGTGTCAAGAATATGGTAGCACGCATGGTAAAAGTTTTAATTGTTTCACTTCGTACTTCCTAGAAACATACGGAAGATTTGATATTCCGCCCAAGAGAAGTTTAGGCCCATTCATTGTGCAAATAATATTAGTGATCATCTCGATGTCATCTGCCCTTCGCTCCATTTTTTCTTTACCAATCACTCGATGTGAACGGTATTTCCTGAACCATATGATACCGGCCTGTGAACTAACACGGCAGACAAATATTGTTGTTTCTATGTTTTGGAAAGTTTTGCTCTCACTGGTGCAGACCATTTTTAATTTCTATACCACCTTCGCCATTTACATTCTAACATTGGTTGCAGTTACCACAACTATATTTGCGTACAAAGTAGGTTTCGAATTAAGGTAAGCTTTTCTTCTATCAAGTAAAGTTTCTTTACGGAAAATATTATGCTTTAATTTTTTATTCAACAGATCTGATGACCGTTCAGCCCAAACCATTCCACTGTGTCGGAGCTACAATCACACTGTACGAATAATTAATACATGGCATATAATAATAATGTGTAAAGTTTATCATGTTTAAATCCATAAGACAAAGGCGAGCCATGCAAAGACTATGACTACAACTGGACAATGCAATTGGAGGCTCACCTAACTGACCTTGACAGGAAAGAAATACTGATGCAACAGAACTCTGTTAACGTGGAATTGGTATTCTCCTAAATAATGATTAAGATTAAGAATAATGATTCTGAATTTGGGAGTTAATGTACACCGATTTTGATATAGTTCAAAATTACAAGCAGTGCTTGTATGAGAAAATAGTTTTTGAATTTTGTTTTGTGAAGTCGAATGATTGTATATTTTTGAAAAATACCAGACGTTTTGGAATGAGGGGTTTGGAATTTACAAAATAGTCGACTCTCAATCAACATTGGTTTGTAATTTTTCTGACAGTTTGCCTTCAAATTATTAGTTTCTATTAAATAGAGTATCTGAATATTCTTATGTAGATTATGAGCTTTGGTTATCATGAAGGAATCGGTGCGACCACGTGCATATTCCTCCATCTGAGCTGGAGTCTGCATTACATTAATTGGAAAATGAGACAATTCAAGACGCAAGTTCACGAGGAAGGTTCGTTAGTTCCGACCGTAACGCGCCCCCTTTGTCGGTCCTTCTTTTGAGTATCTGTGATTAGGACTAAATATATAACTATTTGTACGTATCATGAATAATTTATAATATTTATTTTATCTCTTCTTTAAGCATTTTTTATTCGGTTTCTATTTTCATCGATAAATACTCCGTCAGTGGTGGTTTAGCCAGATAGGTCAATTGGAATACTTGGATTATTTGGAGTGATTTTATTTAATTTTAGCGAACTCAATCGATAACAATCATAAAGTATGAACATTATAAATTTAGCTCGGACCGAGTGTTGTATGTTGTCATATTTAATCAAAGCTATTCTTTTATTTACTACTTTGGTGGAGAATAAGAGTGTAAAGAGCAGTAACGTGGGGTACAATAGATGTCATCATTACCCTGGGCACTTGCTTGGAATGATGTAATTGCTTTGCAATAATCGTCAGAGTCGCACACCAAGTCATTCGGGGGTTTCTCTGTCGGTGCAACTGTTGTGACTTCTCCTATCTTATCTTTCTTGGCTTTCTTGCTTGAATGGTGGATGGTTTTTGAAGGTCCTTCTGAGGAGTGTAAGTTGCAATGCCGTGGGCCACAATAGATATCGTCTGGACCTTTTGCTGAAGTGCGGAGAACTTTTTTTTCTTTGCAATAATCATCTGATTCACAGAGAATGTGCTTACCCCACATCCTAAAAGTCCTTCTAACTCTTATTAAGTCTTGCTCAATCCCATTCTCGTCTTTCTTAATGGTATCTCCGAGGACCTGTAAAACATGCAATATTATTATATATTCATATTAGTCCAGCTGGTTCTCCGAGACTTTACTATGGAAGTTTCAAGATTAATGTCTATACCATTATTCCAAAGAGCAAAATGACCGAAGTGAAGAATGTGAGGCCGCTTGTTAACTTCATATTTCTCATGCAATAAAATACAGAAATATTAGTTCAGGAATTGTAAAAGTAGAAGTGGTTGAGTTCTTCTGTGACCGAGCGGTTGAGAGTGTCACAGATTATTGTTGGGTTGACGACGTTGACGTGTTTGTTCTATGTTCTACAAAAGCATTTATTATGTTTTTGACTTAGGTGGAATGAGATCAGTAAACAAATAATGTTTTGTGACCTATTGATTCGCCATTGCTCGACTACAATAATATCCGTATTTTTGTAATACAGTACACTATTGTGGCCAAGGTCTCACAAGGGAACGTTTTGAACAGTACTATTTCCTCCTAAACCTGTGTGGTAGGAAATTTTGGCACGAACGTGACGTCACTTTTTGTTATCGTCAATATCAAAAAACTTTTAGTTCGCCCAAGTCGCCCAAGTCTGGAGTTACCTTAGGCTAAGCAATACCAATGCTGAATAAGCCAAAAACGTAGTAAAAGTAAAATAGACTTCACCCCCCCGTCTGGGGTTGGCTGATTTTATGAATACGTTCTATTAATGAATTCTTTGACAAATTTTGACCCTCTGACCTCAAATTTGGAACATGTAACAACATGAACCGCATTCAGACTTATGTTAGAATATGCGAAAAAATATTAAAATAATTATACGTGACCAAGTTGACCTCACACGGGTCACCAAAGGTCAGTTCATGTCAACATTTCAAGTTTCGCCAATCTTAACCGGACCAGCGCCATTATCTTCTATTATACATCCGTATTCATGGAAAAATTTGAGATAGTGACATTTTGCACCGGTGACCTTCGTATGGTCATCGAAGGTCAAGCTAGGTAAATATTTCAAGTTGTCCAATCTTAACCGCACCAACGCCATTATCTTCTATTATACATCCGTATTCATAGAAAAATTCAAGATAATGACATCTATGCACCGGTGACCTTCGTTTGGTCATCGAAGGTCAAGCTAGGTAAATATTTCAAGTTTATCCAACCTCAACAGGACCAGCACCATTATCTTCTATTATATATTCATATGCATGGAAAAATACGAGATAGTGATATATATACACCGCTGACGTTCGTATGGTCATCGAATGTCAAGCCAGGTCAACATTTCAAGTTTTTCCAATGGTAACCGGACCAGCGCCATTATTTTCTATTACATATCCGTATGCTTAACAAATACAAAAGAGTTACATTTAGTCACCGGTTGACCTCAATGTGGTGCTCATTATTAAGTCGTGCGACGTAATATACGGAGTAAAAGACTTATTCAATCAGGTTAACACTGCGAATTTCTGCAATCAAATTAAACGCACCAACGTGTGAAAAATTATACCATTTAATAGAAGATAATGGCGTTGGTGCGGTTAAGATTGGACAAACTTGAAATATTTACCTAGCTTGAACTTCGATGACCATACGAAGGTCACCGGTGCATAAATGTCACTATCTCGAATTTTTACATGAATACGGATGTATAATAGAAGGTAATGGCGTCGATCCGGTTAAGATTGGAAAAACTTGAAATGTTGACCTGGCTTGACCTTTGATGACCAAACGAAGGTCACCGGTGCATAAATGTCACTATCTTGAATTTATCCATGAATACGGATGTATAATAGAAGATAATAATGCTGGTCCGGTTAAGATTGGAGAAACTTGAAATGTTGACATGAACTGACCTTTGGTGACCCGTGTGATTTCAACTTGGTCACGTATAATTATATTAATATTTTTCTCATATTCTAACATAAGTCTGAATGCGGTCCATGTTGTTACATGTTCCAAATTTGAGGTCAGAGGGTCAAAATTTGTCAAAGAATTCATTGATAGAACGTATGCATAAAATCAGCCAACCCCAGACGGGGCGGGTCTACTTTATTTTTACTACGTGTATTGGTTTATTCAGCGGAGGTATTGTTTAGCCTGGGGTAACCTCAGACTTGGACCAACTAAAAGTTTTTTGATAATGACGGTAACATAGTTGACGTCAAATATGACGTCACGTTCGTGCCAAAATTTCCTACCACACAGGTTTAGGAGGAAATAGTATGTTTGGTAAAAGTCTGAAACTCGGTGGACCAGTCACTTAAAATACGCGGAATTCGAAAATAATAATAATTGTCCACGAGAACATTGAAAAACAGGCATGATGGTATCTGCTTCTCTTGTTTTCCAATGTGTCAGAGGGCATGGGGCTAGTTGGAACTGCAATTTCAGCTCGAGTTATATGATTTGCAGAATCTGCACTGTTTTAATTGATCACTCCACAGAGTTTTTCCGGAACTTACAGTCCGTGAGGTTCCATTGTTAGATTCTGCAAGGAAATGCAATCGTTTCAACATTACGGATATAGTACCTTTCAATTCTCACAAGGGAACATCTTAGGATGATTTGCTAGAGAAAGTACAACTGTGTGTGTGTTTGGCTTATTGCGAAAGACCGCAAGTCTGAGCAATACAATGGTACAGGTGGGTGGGTGCGTGCCAGACTTGGGTCAAATCATTTTCAAAAATGAATTAATTCAAAAATCCCAATTCCAATTCATGATTTTGAATGGGACTTAAATCATTTTGGGATTTTGAGAAATGATTTTGAATTGGACTTAAATCATTTTGGGATTTTGAGAAATGATTTTGAATTGGACTTAAATCATTTTGTGATTTTGAGGATTGATTTTGAATTGGATTTAAATCATTTTGTGATTTTGCGAAATGATTTTGAATTGGACTTAAATCATTTTGTGGTTTTGAGGAATGATTTGGAATTGGATTTAACTCATTTTCAAAATGAATTGACCCAAGTCTGGTGCGTGCGTTTGTGAGCACTCTCATGTTTGCATTTCTTATCAGAATCACTTCAAATTTGGTATGCGTGACCCTTGGGTCATAGCTCCGGACGAGTTCGTTGGTCAACAATTTTGGACTACTTCTAGGGGTACTTGACTATTTAAAACAGCTCAACATGAAGCGGTATCTAAACCAACATAGTTCAAATCACTCGTGTAAACGTACAGAACGGTTTTATTTAATAGCGCTTTCTGCTATGTCAATTGCTGATGGTGTCGATTTTCTGGTGTTTTGTTTGCGCTTCTAGTTATTGACTTTTAGTCGCCACGTTGTTTTGAGGACAACGTTTCCAAGGAGCAAGAAATATATTGAAGTATTTTATACGTTGGGCTTCCATCTCTACACGTATCATTGCTGGAGGTATCTATTTCAAATTTGGTATGCATATTCAAGGGGGCCTTGGCTACTACGGACAATGCTCACATGTTGATTTTTCACTTCCGGTTACACCGTGGAGCAGGAATTAAAAATCAACATATTGTTTATTTGTGCTTCCATTTCTACACGTTTCATTACTGGAGGTATCTACTTCAAATTTGGTATGCATATTCAAGGGGGCCTTGCCTACTACGGACAATGCTCACATGTTGATTTTTCACTTCCGGTTACACCGTGGAGCAGGAATTAAAAATCAACATATT